>JAQZBX010023551.1:0-15896 GCA_029593785.1 Cabassous unicinctus | reverse complement strand
TCACGGGACTTTCTGACAGTCAGAGTCCTGCCTGTTATGCACTAAGAATATATTGTTTTAAAAGTTATCCTAGGGGGGCGGATGTGGCTCAAATGGTTGGGCATCCGTCTGCCATATGGAGGGACCTGGGTTTGATCCCCGGGACCTCCCGGTAAAATAAAAAATATATATATAGAAGGCGCATGGGCTGCCAGGCTCTGTGTGCCAGTGAGCCTCCAGGCCCCGGGAGCCATGCAGCAAGATGATGACCTAACAGGAGAGAGACGCAGGGGAGAGACAAGATGAGATGCTCCGAAAGCTCCGAAAATCAGGAACTGAGGTGGCGCAGGTGACAGAACACCTCTCTCCTACATTAGAGGTCTCCAGGATCAAATCCTGGTGAAGACTGGAAGAGGAGGATGAGAAGAGATGGCAGGAAACAGACACAGAGAATTGCCCAGTGAATGGACACAAAACAGCAAGTGGGGAAGGGGGGAATTTAAAATGGATCAAGTAAATAAATAAATCTTTAAAAAATAAAAATAAAAATAAAAAGTTATCCTAGAATGCGAATATTCTCACTGTCCTGATTTTGTGATAATCAGGGTAGGCTAAACATTCGCTGTATTAGAAACCATGCATGTGTCCCCAGATCTAGTTTTCCTCCCTAGGTCTGGTTTTTAGAATGCTGGTGATAAACTAAGCCTGATTTATTATATGACCATCCTCTATGGGAAAAGACTGTAACTTTGGGTATCTTTGGTCAACCTTAAGAGATATAGCAGGGAGAAGGATGTGGCTCAGGTGGTGGGGCATCTGTCTCCAATATGGAGGGACCTGGGTTCAACCCCCGTGACCTCCCGGTAAAATTTTTTTTAAAAAGAAAAATATAGAAGGCACATGGGCCCCCAGTCCCCATGCGTGGGTGCGCTGCCAGGCCCCACAAGCCATGCAGCAAGATGATGATGTAACAGGAAAAAGCCAAGACAAGACACACTGGAAAATCAGGAACTAAGGTGGTGCAGGCAGTAGGATGCCTCTCTCCCACATTGGAGATTCCGAGGATCAAATCCCAGTGAAGACAGGAGGAGAAGGATGAGAAGACAGGGCAGGAAACAGACACAGAGAATTGCCTAGCGAATGGACACAGAAACAGAAAAAATGGGGGTGGTGGTAAAAATGGATAAAAGTAAGTAAATAAATAAATCCTTAATGTATAGGGGAGGAAGATACGGACTATAGTTAGTAGTAATACTTTGACGATGCTCTTTCATGATTTGTTAACAAATGTTTCACAACAATAAAAGATGTTTGTGAGGAGGTGATGTGTGAGAGCCCTCTATGATATTATGCATGTTTGTTTTGTAAGATCACGATGTTTACTGAACACTTATAGTTTATGTATGTTCATGTATGAATACTTCAATAAATTGTTTTTTAAAAAAAGGTTATACTAGAGAAGAAGAGTAGAGGATGCATCACTTACCTGGAGGATATAAGGAGGACCTCACAGGATCCATCCTGTAGGAATAACTTTCTGTTGTGTTTTATTGTTGTTACTGGTTGTTCAGCATCCTTCCCTCTCTCTCTCTCTCTCATTTTGTCTAATCTCAGCCAGAAAATGCTATGCAGGTGTTATTCATCATTGAAAACATACTCTGTTACAGACAATTTAGTTTATGTGCTAGAGCAGATACACACAGTTACAATTTAATGCAACCAGGAAGTTCTGGATCTGATCACAGCTCCTAGTTGGAGCAAAAGTTGCTAAGGACAAAAGCAAAGAACTTAGCAGGTTTGCACCCAGTCCAGTTAAAGCAGAGGAAAAGGAAACCATTTGTGAGCAGCTGAAGCAATGCAGGAAAATGGAGAGTTTATATATCTAAGGGTCCATACTGCCTTTGACCATTTCTGATTGCAGAAACCCCACTTTGTGGACAAAGGCAGAAGCAGAAAATGACAGCATATAAGAATTTTTCCCCTGCCAGAGAAGGACAGGTGTACCTTAAGAGAAGTACAAAAGGGTTGTGTTTTCTGAATGAGCAACCTATGGGAATTGGTAAGATAAGAACCAGATGCCAAAATGGAGAAAGGAGGAGAAAATCAGGGACAGTTGTACATAGTGCCAGGGCCCAAGCCAAGGCTTCAAAACAAGAAAGCCCCAACTCAGGACAGAAAAGAAACCAAGGTAGAATCTCAGGGATCCAACTGTGGCTGACACTTCTCAAAGACTAATGGCTATCCAGAGTTTCCCTACACACTGGCCATCAGGCATCAACGGCTCGGAACCTGGGAGAGGCTGGTCCTATAGGAAGATGAAATTCATGCCTGTAAGCAAAGTAGGGGTTGAGAGTGGACAGAGATTGGCCTTCCCTATATTAGGGGCATTATTTTCTTTTTAATTTCTGACCTTTTTTGGGGTAGGCTTATGTGCCCCCAATCTTTCTCAAATGATAAATCCTGTCTTTGTCGTTCTTTTTGATTGTCTTCTTCAAGGATACTACCCTTGGCTGTTTTACTACCTCTTGTGTTGAAGAAGAAATCTGTGTTGTGTAAAGAGGACAAAGGAGCCAACTAATTAGTTTTCTCAGAAGTTAATGATAGCACCAGTACTTGTTGACTTGGAGTCTTTATACAATGATCATATGTTTTGTTGTAGGCTACAATATAAATGTACTGTAATATGAATATAAATTCCATTTTTAGTAGAGAATTCCCTGCGTAGACATTCTGTAGCTAATGAATCTGTGAAATGTGTCACAGAGTACTACTTCTTCCTTTTGATGTGATATGAATGGATTATCAGTTATATAAACAATTGACTTCTCTTCTCAGACAAAGTCAAGAGACTGAATTAACCTAAGAGAAAAATTTAGTGTCTTTGACCTGACATTGACCACAGTTTTCCACTTTCCAGATATACTGAGTAAGTAGAGAATATCAGATATTAATAAATACTCATTCCTTTTAATTAACTTCTAATTAACTTTCTATGTCCTTTAATGAAGATTCAAGTTTTTTTCTAATCATACAGGATTCATAACTCCCACATAGCTTTAATGCCACTGAAGCTAGAATTTTACATAATAACTGGTTACTCAAAATGCAATAGCAGACAAGCTATAAGCTGATAACTTTCAATTAGCATGGTCTTTGATAAGATTTTTTATTCCACTGCTGTGGAAATCATATGCCTTTAGGAAAGAGTTGTTTAGAATTGGACAGAAAAACAGAAGTAGTGAAAACTAACATTCCTAACTGAGTGACACAAATTTTAGTGAACCAGAGAAATAGATCAGCCCAAAAATTATTCCTTCCACCTACCTCCAGCTCCATTCCACTCCCACCACCCACAATGTAGTCCAGCAAAAAGTATGAAAGTTTACTTAGTGATCAAATGAATCCAAGATTATGTTACTGAAAAACCCAAATTCTTTGAGTAAAAATTCTGCCCTTGCCTGAAGTACTGTAATTTTCTGTGAAGATGATCTTGAAATCTTCCACCCCAAGTTCACTTAACTAGTGTCACCATTCACCATTTTATGATGATTAGGTTTAAGGTTATGATGAACTTTGCCTTTGACCTTCATAGCAGACATAGTTATAAGGTAAAGAAAATTTTATAAGAAAGCAGGAGATATGTTAAGCTACCGGAGAGAACAAATTATTTAAGAAACTGACTCTGTTTATGGCTTGCATAGGAATGAATGTTAGTGCTGGTGATTATTGACCCAGTCTCTTCATTTTCTAGATGAAAAGTGAAGACAAGAAAAGAGTAAATAACTTGCTCAAAATCATAAAGCAAGAGCTTTGCTTTCATTAAAGTAAGTCCATGTATTAGTCAGCCAAATACCAGAAATCTGTTGGGTTTTATAAAGGGTATTTATTTAGGGTAGAAGCTTACAGTTACCAGGCCATAACCAAAAGTCTGTTGCCACATGTTGGGGCAAGATGGCTGCCGACACCTGCCAAGAGTTCAGGCTTCTTGGGTTCCTCTCTTCCCGGGACTCTGTTTCTCTCTGGGCTCAGCTTCTGTGCTCTCTCCACAAGGCCAGCTGTAGACTATCAGGCTAATGGCTCTGTCTCTCTCCCCGGGTCTTCTGCCATGTCTAAGGAGCCGTCTTTATTCCTCTGTGTTTTTCTCCTGTGTGTTCACTTCCAGGGCTCCAGCCCAAAACTCCTAACTCTGTCCTTTGCCGTGTCTTTTCTCTGTGAGTCCCCACCCTTTGATGTGGCCCAATCAAAGTCCTAATCATAATTTAATCAATTAAAAGTGATACCTCTGACAGACCAGTTTACAGACATAATCCAGTAACTATTTTTCTAATTCATAAACAATGCGAAACTGCTACCATCCAGTAAAACATGTATTTTTTAAAGTCCATTATGTATGAGCTGAAAAAGAAATATGTATTTCAAAACATTAACATTTAATATCCTTTAATATTTTATTTGAAAGTATTTTCATTCTAAATTTGTTTTTATATATTTAGCTTGGACTTCATCTCAATGATCCTAGCTTATTCATATTGGCCTAGTCAATCTTTGCTTTGAAGATAAAGCTTAACGGTATTGTTTACTGTTTCCTGTGAACTACACCCCAGTGAAATGTTGAGAGATTTTCACATTTGATATATCTGAGTGATGAAGCTTCAACCAATTACCTAACAATGGTTTTCAAAACATAGTTTTTCTCACCAACATCAATAGAGAGATTTTCCTTGCTTTTCTTCATTCCTTTCAATCATGTTTGCCTGCTCAGCACTTTGCTTTGATCATCAGGCCATTCTAGAGGCTGAAATGTAAGTGAATAGTGGCCCTGTCAAGGCTTGCTGCAGCCCACGTGGAGGGACTCAGAACCCTGAAGGAGGAACCTCGCATGCCTGATGGGTCCGCCCACATCAAACCAAATAAACAATCTAAATGTTTTGAGCACAGCCTCCCTATTGACCAGGCAACCTAACATCTCACGTGAACTCAGAAATCACGAATCTTGCACAGTTTGACTCTGGTATCAGAAGACTGATTCGCTATTCTGAAACACTTGAATTTTTGATGCCTCTGGAACAGTGGTTCTCAACCATTCTGGTCTCTGAACTCTTTACACTCTTAAAAATTATTGAGGAACCCCCAAGGTAGTCTTTATCATATGGATTATATTTACCAATATTTTCTATATTAGAAATCAAAGCTGAGAAATTTTAAATATTTTTAACATTATTAAAAAGCAGTTAGACCATTATATATTAAAAGTAAACATCCTTTTAAGAAAAATAGCTATATTTTCCATAACAAAGCAAATTAATGAGAAGATGACATTATTTTATATTTTTGCAATTCTCTTTACTGTCTGTCTCAAAAGAAAACATCTGGATTCTCATATCTGATTTTGCAGTTAATCTGTTGTGATCTGTTAGTTTGGTTGAAGTGTTAAAAAAGAAAACCCAGCCTCACAGAGATATGTGATTGAAAAGGGAGGACTTTTCAGGGGTCCAAGACCACACTTTGAGAATCACTGGTCCAAAAAATACAAGATCTTATTCCATCCTGTGCTTGGAGAACATGACCACTGAAGAGCCCCAGTTTCATTATTCAGAAGTGACAATGAGACTCCTTTGTCCAGAAGAAAATAAAAGCCATTCAGCCAAATACTCTGACTTGTCAGAGGGTTCCTGTAATTCAAAGCCTGTGTGCCCTGCTCAGGGGCATTGTAACTCACAGCCCTCTCCTGTGTTCTAATGCACTGCCCTGCAGACATTTTGATCTTTATAAACCACCCCACATCCCACTCCACCACCACATTCTGCCATCTGGAAGTCTTGAAACTAGGAGGTCAACTATTGATTCAGTGCCACATATAAATCCTACCAAATCTAGCAAATGTGAATTTCTACCAATTGCCAGATTTGAAAATCTGGATGACTCCTCCACCCTTTTCCCAGTCTTAAAACATCATGGGGCATTGCAACCAAGAATATTGTTATAGCTCTCCTATCCCTTTGACAATGTACACCTTAATTTTGCTCATGGCCCTAGAAGAGCCTTGGCTGAGTCCTGACTTAATATGCCTTTGCAATTACTCTCTTTATTCTCAAGAAAATATATGGATCTGTGGAATCCTGGAACTAATAATTTTAAACCATACACCCCAAATTATTTTATCTTTTATACAAGAACTACTTATCTGCCCTTAAGATATTCTAGTCCAGTCCCTTCACTTTTCAGACAAGGAAACTGAAGCTAAGAAAAATTTACTGACTTTCCCAAGAGTACACATAAAATAGAACAGAATTTGTATTTACCCCCTTCTGGACACTTAAAATCAGTGTGGTTAGACTACCTGGTGGACTAGAATAGATATGGCCTTAAAGCAATACACCTGATAGTCCTCTCCCACACTATGACTTACCTAGCTGAAATATTCCACAGTTGACCCACCACTAACCCTAAATTCCATTATCCCACTGTGCCCAGTGGATACATACATAGTATTGTTGTGGGTGATGGATATGGGGACCCTCCTGACCTGACAGAACCCTAAATTAGTTTGGTATGGAAGAATGAAGATTAACCCCAGGTCAAACCAATTAAGGTCACAGTAGACCTCCTTCTCCACAAAGGAGAACTAGTTCTGAACAGTTGTCTCCAAATGCTGTCTTTGCTGAATTATATTCGGAAATCTAGAATGGATGAGAATATCTTGTGGTATTGGGGATCAAATGTGTCTTGATAAATACTGGTCCTTTAAAACAGAATATGTGTTGCTTCCCCATAAAATCCAGTTTGACTTATCCCAAATTGCCTCCTTTTGAGGGAAAATGGATGGCTTCCCTTGGAGCTATCCCTGGTGTACCATCTCAGAGCATAACTTTTCATCCTGCTTTGTCATCTTAGGTTTGCCCTGCTTTCCAAGCATTTCTAGAACACCAAGCTTCTTTGTAAATCTTTCTATGATTCCTGCTTGGAACAGTGCCTCTGTTTGTCATGCCCAGAGACTTTACTCTGCAGTTAAATATCCCCTACCTGTTTTTCTCCTCCTTTGTCATGACCCTGCCTTTGCTGGGAATCTGCCCACCTGCTTCTGCTCCTGACTTGGCCTGCACTGGTCCAGACACTGGTCTCAGCCTTGGCTGAGACAGAGCAGCAGCCAAGACCGCCCTTAAGAGCAAGCACGGATGACTATACGTAAGGTATGACTGGGAAACCTGCCCTGCTCCCAAAGTAGCCCCACCTACCCCTCCCCTTTCCCACCATGCCCCCACATTATTATAATAGTAATGTGACGAAAACTCCCATTTATGCAAATCATGGGGATGTGCCATTAGAAAACAATAGTGAATGGATTGACACAGGGAAATGTCTAAATATTTTACATACACTGTCGAATTAAATTCATAACATCCCCTTTGAAATGGATATCATTACTCCAATTGAGGAAACTGAGGCTCAGAGAAGTCAATAACTTGTGAAAGTTAACACAGCTAGTGTATAGCAGAGCCAGATGTCATATCTGACTTGACATCAGTACAATTTTCTTTGCAGAATCGGTGCCTCAAAGAACTTTGGGCATCCTTAAATTCATTGATGTTTCCATGTAAGCAACATTTGGTATTTGGCTTTTAATATCCCTTTGATTTAGACACTGTCATTTCTGTGTCACATGTTCATTCACCCTTGACTGAGAATAGAGCTGATATATGTTCTTTACAAACTTTGTCCCCGAGCAGCACATTGTTATACCACTTGCCACTCTGGGACTCCTTCCCTTTACCCTTCTTCCTCAGCCTCCGCCTTCGATTCCTACCTTACTCCCTCCACACCAAAGCCCTGTTCTCTTAGCATTAGTGGTTCTTGGGTAATATGGAAATACTTTATGTCAACCAGAGTTGATATCATCAAGAGAAGTATTTTCTCCCCTTCTCAAGGGCAATGAAGCCTCTTTGTCAGAAAACAATCACTATTCCCTATAATAAGGGAATTGCCTATATTATTTCCTAGACAGAATTGTACCCCCCACCTTGAATGGGTCAAATGATTAATTCACAGGAAAAGAGCTATTTTCCGATCAACAATGTGTTAAACATTCATACCTCCCTAGGTACATATGAGTAAAAAGAATATGATGACATATCCCTAAACTTTCAGTTTACAAAAACACTATGCTTTATGGTCATCCTTGTTTGTTTGTTTGTTTGTTATTTTAAAATGAAAATGGCAGTCTAATACGTGTGTTTAGCCTTTTGTAGTTAATAAATCCTGATAATATCATAGTATGCTATGTGTGCCACTCTCTTCTGTATTAGTTTCTTATGTGGCTCGTGTAACAAATTACTACAAAGACTTAAAAGAACCAAAACGTATCCTCTCACAGTTCTGGTGTCAGAAGTTAGAAACCTAGGTGTTGGCAGGGCCTCACTCCCTTCACAGTCTTTAGAGGAAAATCTGTTTCTTCCTCTTCAGCTTCCAGTGACTGCAGGCCCTCCTTGGCTTGTGCCCACATCACTCCAGTCTGCATCCAGGCTTCACATTACCTTCTCTTCTGGGAGTGAGTGTGCATCTCTCTCAAAACTCTCTCTGGTCCTCTTTTACAAAGATACTTGTGATTGGAATTGGGGCCCTCTTGTACAATCCAGAATAAGCTCCTCCTCTCAAGATCTTTAACTCAAACACATCTCTTGCCATGTAAGGTAGTATTTACTCTTTGCAATATTGGGAACTATTTACAGGCTCTGGGGATTAGGACAGGAATATATCTTTGGGTCCATTTTTTCGGCTTAGCACAGTTTGCTCTCTGCCCCCAAATATTCACCTCTGTCCCACAACCAAAATACATTCACTCTATTGTAACATCCCCCCAAAATCCCAACACGTTATAGTGTCAACTCAAATCCGAAACTATTATCTAAATCATATCAACTCAAAAGTCCCAAATATCATCATCTAAATCAGGTATGTGTGAGACTCTGGGGATGGATCACCATTTGTAGACCTGTAAAACTAACAAAGTATCTGCTTCCCAAACAAAATGATGAGACATAGGATACCATTACAGACATTCCCATTCCAAAAGGAAGAAAATGGAAGAATTAGAATCTAAGTCATTCGTAATCTTAAATTTCTTTGCTTGCCATTTGGGACACCAACAATTCTGTGTTCCATTAATGATAGCTTCTTATAGCACAGGATCTTTACCTTGGCATTTCCACAACTTCAGGGTTGATAATAAAATATTGAGGCAAATCAAAGAGTCCCAAAGAGCTCAAGGGTATTTTTTGGTATGGTTAGATTCATAATTTGGTTTTCTGCTTAATTGTATTGCATATGAATGAAAGTTAAATAGCTTCTCCCGAATGTCAGCCAGAAGATTTTGATGTGCTGATGCCTGAGTGAGTCCTCCATGATGCACAAATCAGTCACACTAGCTTCTGGCTTTGAAAATTCCAAGTCTATTCCTAGTTATTTCTACTGCCTTTAATTGTCTGGCATCTGACAGACACAATCCTCTCCAGACACAATATTTTTCTTGTCAAAGCTGCATCAAAGGATATTTTAAGACAATTAAAATGACAATTAGAAGTACAACCTTAAGTTAAAATTTAGCATTTATGATTGTACCATTACAAATACCCCAAATGAAGTGACACACAGATAAATAGAAACTCTTCTCTTTACAGCTCTGTTTGCCCATGCAGGCAACATCTTCTATGTCACAACTTACTCATCTTCTTGGCAGCTGTTGAATTGTTTTGAGAGTAATTGTAAGACAGTTCCCAATTTCAGAAATGTTAAGAAGTAAACATGTATATCTTAGACTTAAGCTGATATGGTAGAGTTGATCCCACCAAATATGGATTCCATATTTGTGAAGTCACCAACTTGCTAATATTAATTTGCAATCCCCAAAATCAATATCTGCAGCACTTTCACGGTCATGCACAGACATTCACAGAGCAGCAGAAGTTTGGGTTGCCCAATGCAACTCTCTGCCTTCCTGTTTCAGCTCTTATACAATAAACAAATGTCCTTTTCATGGTACATTTAGTAACACATTTTTCACATTTTGGTGTGGTTGTTTTTTGCATGTGTGTGTGATTTTGCTGTTTAATATGGCCCTCTAGTATAATGCTGAAATACTATGTGGTGTTCCTAAACACAAAAAGATTGTGGTGTGCCTTGTGGAGAAGATAGGTGTGTTAAGACAAGCTTCATTCAGGCTTGAGTTATGGTGCTGTCGGCAGTGAGTTCAATGTTAATGAATCAACATTTTTTTTAATGAGTACCGATTACCTGCCCTCCATGCTATTTATGTTTAAACTTGCTTAAATTTATGTTCAGAAGTTTTGTTTAATTGTTACTCTAAAATGTTCTGAAGACGATAATACTGTTTCTAGATGGGATTAACTGGGGGCAGGCTCTAAAAGGCTGGTGAAACAAAGAACTTCCTAGCAGATCATTGTATGCAAATTCAAGGAGAAAGCCAAAGATATAAAGTGTCTTTAAATAGAGATACACATAAAACCAGATTATGTATTGATGGATTGACAAAATGTGGTGATCAGAGCTTAACCGTGCATTTCTCCAATGAACGCTGGTACAGTATTCACTTACTCAGTATTTGTGGTGACTTTCTAGAACATAACTCTCACAAATAATGAGAAGGGGCTGCATTTCCATATGATTAAATAATCCTTTATAATATAATTTTAATGCATATTATTTTATTGTATGGCTGTATTCTAATTTGCTTAACCAGACTCCTCTTATTTTGAACATTTAGGTTGTTTCCAGTATTTCTTTAATTGAGGTTTGCAATAAATATCCTTGTATCAAAATTGAGCTCAGATATTTTAACATTAATTTCGGAAGATGTCTTAATGGGAATTAAGAAGGTGTCTTGGATTAATAAATATGCAAATGGAAAATGTCCTTTTTAAAAAGCCCCTTATTTGTTTTCTTCTTGCCCATATTTTAACTAGTCAGCATATTCCTTTTTTAATAAATTGACTGGGGAGCTCATTAAGCCATTATCAATTCTTAGCACCTTGTCTATATCCTCATTTCTTTGATTAGTTTCAGTGCACCAGCAAGGCCTGAGGAAGACGGCTTGGCACTGATGAGTTCTGGGGAAGGAGGGATCAAAGGGAGCAGCCTGGACCTTGAGGGACTAACAGTGGAATTCCAATCCTGCCAATTCCAAGGGAGCTTAAGAACCATTAAGGGAAGAACTTGTCAAAGGGTGCCCATGGATCTAGGTGCTAACAAAATGGGTGCTAACATGAAGGATCATGGGAGGCAAACTTTGCCAACTTCTTAATTTACCTAAGGAGTCACCAATAAGCAGGCACAATCCAATGTATCACCACCACCCTTTGCCTTCTGTGCAAATAGTGACCCATAGGAGGATGTCAAGGAATTAGGGAAGAGCTCTGGAAAAATGGAGGGAGCATCTAGGCCCCTTAAGCAGTGGCCCAGGTATAAAATGTTCATGAGTATGGGAGGAAGGAGACATCCTAGAATTGTGTGTATGGTCACCAAGGCCAATGGTAGAACCTTCTGCTGAAAGTTAAAACCCTCTGTTCCATATATTGCTCCCTTTCCCTATTTTTTTTGTTTAAAGATTTATTTTATTTATTTTTTTATGCCCCCTCTTGCTGCTTGTGCTCGCTGTGTTCATTTGCTGTGTGTTTTTCTGTGTCTGCTTGTCTCCCTTTGTTGCTTCATCTTGCTGCGCCAGCTCACCACGCCGTGCAGGTCAGCTTGCCTTCACCCGAACCCGGGGCCTCCCATATGGTAAACGGAGCCCAACCACTTGAGCCACAGCTGCTTCCCCTTTCCCTATTATTTACAACTTTTCTTTAAATCTGAAATAAATGAAGTTTGGGTTTTCCTTCAGTACATTGCCCTAACAAATTTTATGATTCATTTTTATCCATCACTTATCTTCCATGCTTCCTAATGTATTCC
This sequence comes from Cabassous unicinctus, assembly GCA_029593785.1. Lineage (NCBI taxonomy): Eukaryota > Metazoa > Chordata > Mammalia > Cingulata > Chlamyphoridae > Cabassous > Cabassous unicinctus. The sequence goes on along the minus strand of JAQZBX010023551.1, from coordinate 3,953 downwards.
CAATGATCTCTTTCCTACTGTTTTTTAAAATATATTTTTTATTTATTTTTAAAAGATACTTAGATTATATAAAATGTTACATAAAAAAATATAAGGGATTCCCGTATGCCCCGCTTTCCACACCTCCCACTTTTTCCCACATTAGCAACTTCTTTCATTAGTATGGTACATTCATTGCAACTGATGAACACATTTTGGAGCATTGCCACTCAGCATGGATTATAATTTACATTGTAGTTTACACTCTCTCCCACTCAATTCTGTAGGTACTGGCAGATACAACAACTGTATCTGTTGTTGCAGTGTCATTCAGGATGATTCCATGTCCCGAAAATGCCCCCATGATACACTTCTTTTTCCCTCTTCCTGACTTCAGCACCTCCAGTGGCCACTGTCTCCACATCAATGATATAATTTCTTCCATTGCTAGAATCCCAATAAGTCTATAGTAGAATACCAGTAAGTCCACTCTAAGCCATATTTTATTCCCCAATCCTGAGGATTCTGGGATGGTGATGCCCACTCCACCTCTAATTGAGAGGGGGTTTCGATCCCCTATGGCTGATGGATGGACTCTCTTGCTTGCAGTTGTAGACTCTCTCGGTTCCTTGTTATGGTGGTTGTCCATCCTCACCTCCTTGTTAGTTGTTCTGGGTGAGTCCAATGAACTGGAGAGTAGGTGTTGCAACTCTGCTGAGGCTCAGGGCCCAGCTGGCACATGGACAGCCCAGAGATTCAAGTCTCTTGGACGTATGCCTACCAACTCCAGCACCAACTGTAGGTTTGAATAGAAGGCACAGAAGAGGTATGTGTAGAGAAGTCACAACTGAGTCCAACTCTGTCACAATGAGGAGCACAAACTCCGAAGTAGGGCCCACTGGCAAGGCACCAAACTCTGGAGCTTTCTTCCATGACCGTAGGACCTGGGTGTCTCCAGAACCCTCAGAAGCCACTTTGGCAGTCTATGCGATCCTGCTGAGACGTGCATAAGCCTTACCTCTCTGATGACCTCCTGACTCACTTTGAAGTCTCTTAGCCATATAAACTCATTTGTCTTTACCTTTCCTCCCATTTATTCAAGGTCTTTTTCCAGTTTCATCACCAGCCGGTGCTTGGTAGTAATCCCTCGGTGCCAGGGAGGCTCATCCCCAGAAGTCATGTCCCATGCTGGGGAGAAGGTAATGCATTTATATCCTGAGTTTGGCTTAGAGAGAGGCCACATTTGAGCAACATGGAGACTCTCAGGAGGTAACTCTTTGGCACCCTACAACACTAGGCTAAGTTGCAATTTCAGTAGCAAAGGCTCATAAGCATAGTCGTCAAAATCAAGGGCCCATCAATGGATCATCCTTCTTTACTAGTCATTGCCCTTGTACTTGGGGGATTGTTGCTGTCCCATTAGAGAATGGGGCAGAGCTCCCCAGTATGAGAATTCAATACTCTTTTGGTTATTGTGTGAATCTCTACCCACTGTGGCAATACCTTATGAACATTTGAACACATCTATATACCTTATATGTATGCCCAGGTGAACTTCCTCCCATGTATCCTCCCATCACTGACACCCCACACCAATGATCTTCCCCTGCCATAGTTATCACCTTCTGTGATCCAAAACTTCTTCAAAAATGAAGCCAAGAATATTGCCATATACAATTAATAGGAAAAATGAAATAATAATGATAGGTTTAAACAAAAGAAATAAAATACATAATAATTCAGAAAAATTAAAACTAAAATAAAATAAAATATTAAAAATTGAGATATTAAAAAATTATGAAAAATATTTAAAAAATATTTTTGACATTTTGTCTTTCTTCGCTATAATATCTGTTGTCCTGTATGTACAGTGGCAATTTCTTCCATTCTTCCCCAGTGTCTTACTTTTTTTCATTTTGTCTTCAAAGAAATTTTAGGCCACAGTAATGTGTACATACAGAATATAGGGGACTCCTATATATCTAACATCCTCCTCCTTTTCCCCTTTCCCATATTAATAACCTTTTTATATGTACATTTGTTACAACTGATGTACTAATATTGAAACATAGCTACTAACCATGGCCAATGGTTTACATTATAGTTTATGTTTTAGACCTTACACTTTTATAAATTTTTGATGAAATTTACGTGGCCTGTATCCATCACTATAAGATCATGCAGAATACTTCTACTGCCTCATAAATACCCCCTCTTCCATCTATTCTATTCTTCCCTCTCCCTCCCCTCCAGGCCCATGGGGACCACCAGGCTTCACTCCTCAAAGAACAGGATTCATAGTTACTTGCTACAACACTGAGGGCTTGACAAACTGGTCTGTCCTCCCCTGTTATCTTTCTTACTATTTTTGTTGGGATTTTTTGTTTGTTTTTGTTTTGTTTTAGTACACTTTGGCTCAGATCAGATTCAAGCAGGTCCAGAAGAATCATGTGCAGAGGTAAAGTGAGCACAAAGCTTGAGAAAGCTGAGGGGCATTTCAACATTCAGTTGACCTGCAAAGCTGCAGGTGGTAGCTAAGCCTTCTCAGGTCTTCCTCCTCCAATTAGGCCCATTGCTCCTTCATAGACAGAATTCCAGTGCGGGGTGGGGGCCAGGTTAAAAGGAAGGTAGGAGTGGGGTGTGGAGAGAGGAGGTATCCTGGCCTTAGAGATGACCTGCAGTGCCCAGAAGGGAGCCTAGCAAGCATTGTCCAGGTTCAAAATGGAAGAAAGAAGCCCATTGTCTCTTTATAAAAGCCTGAAATAGAACTGCCCTTTTAAGTGCTGCATGACATTGTAAAAGCTCAAATCTATTTTCTGACTTACAATAACCATTGGATCACTCATTAACAATGTTGCACTCTTGGTTTCTCTGAATCTGTTTCAAAGTTCTTTTCTCATGTATACAAGTTATATTTTTTTCAAGGTTGAATTACATTTCATTATTTTGTTTAAAACTATATTTAGTGCAGTGTGTCTCAGTTTTTAGTGGTGTCTGCAACAACTCCCAAATTAGAAAGCTCTTCAAACTTCTCTAGCAATGTGTTGTTTTCTTGCTTTTTCCAAGTCTTTCTACTGTGTTAACATAATAACTAATATTTGCAAAGTGCGTTACAGTTTACAAAATACTTTCAAACTCATCATCTCCTAAGATGGGGTTTTATTAGGAGCTTGCTTTTACCAAGGAGGAAACTGAGGTTTGAATATATTAACTGATTTGTCAAAAGCCACAGATTTAACAGAGGAGAGATTGATCTTCTGGCTCCAAACCATGCCCTTTATACCATACAGTGCTGCCTCCCTTTTTAACTAGTCCCTGACCATATATTTCAACACAAGAAGTTACAGACAGCTAGCAAATTATCATTATTTAAATGGTAAGAGAATAAACCTCAGTGATCTGACCATAGATTTTGGTCAGAAATGCTTTTTGTTCCTGTCTACGTGGCAGGAAAACAGAAAAATTATATTAATAGCAGGTGCTTTTCAAGATATTAATTGAGTATTCACAATGGGCCAGACTCTATACCAACTGCTTCTCAAATACTATTTTAATTAATCATCATAAAACACCTATGAAGAAGGTAATAGTATCATCTTCATGTTGTTAATGAGGAAACTGAGTTGTAAGAGATTAAGTAAATCATTCAAACTTGTAATTGGTGGGGTAGGGATGTGAAGCCAAGAAAAATGGTTCCAGTGTGCACGTTTTTAACCACTAAACCATAGGAATTAAGAAGTCTGGTTTTTAAATCAACCTTAGGTTAGAATTTCGCTCCACCACTGACCAGCTGCATTAATTTCAGCAAATATTTAATCTCTCTGAAGCTCAATTTTTTATCCGTAAAATGATTAAGTGAGTTTAAAATTGGCACTTGTTAGTAGTCAATAAATGCTAGCTAGTATTATTCTCCTGAAGCTTCGTGCCCTTTCATTCATTTCCTTATTTCTCAAACATTTAGTGAGCACCTGCCA
>JAQZBX010023550.1:16244-30855 GCA_029593785.1 Cabassous unicinctus | reverse complement strand
AAAAATAAAAATAAACATAATAAAATTAAAATAAACATAATTTGGTTTTAGATATCCATTACAGATAGATAGATGTAAATATAGATAGGTAGATAGATGAATAGGTAGGTAGGCAGGTAGATAGATAGATAGATAGATAATAGATAAGATGGATGGGTAGAAAGATATAAATAGATATACATCGGTAGATACTGCCAACCCTACCTTATAAGGCAACCTTACTCAATCTTTGGTTTATTCTGATTATTTAGTTTTTTTTTTTTTAAGTAAGTCTTCCTATAGCTTCATCACAAGGCTCTTTGTCTGTTCATTGACTCACAGAGCTGACAGTAACAAAGTCCTGCATAATCAAAATATTGTCTGATACACATTCTCAATAAATGTATGTTGAGTGACGAACAATTAAATATTACCTGCTTATTTAGTACATAGAGAAACCAAGAGAAATTTAAATAACTTATTCAAATTCACACAGATTCAAAGTGGAACTAAAAATATGTCTCCCCAAATCAATTTAGTTTGACATTAACTGAATGCCAAGCATTGTGCAAGCATTGAGCAAGCATTGTGAGTAAATAAAAGGGGGTAATCAGCAGATGGTCATTGTCCTAAAGCAGGACAATTCCCTGTGCTTGTTGTTCATGCACAGTACACATTTAAAATCTTGTTGATTAATAGGGAAACTATAGTATATGTCACAATCAGTGACAGAACAAGGTAAAGCTGTGAGAAATTTGAAGCATAGATCACTTACCTCTAAACTCGCTTGTAAGCTACAGACCAATAAAATAGGAGGATTTGAAAGTCGGAATCCATTTACGCCAGGGATTAACTGTAGCTCTGAAAAATTAATAACCATTTTTAATGTCATTTTTAAAGAAGGTGCCCCAAAAGCGTCCGTAAAGATAGTAAAGTAGTAAGTGGAGAGAAAAATAGTATGACTTATAAATGTTATTCCTAAAATTTCTGAGATATTTAAGAGAATCTCCATGAAACTAACATGCTGACATATTTCCCCTTTACCTACAATACCGATCTCCCTGCCCCTACATGCTCAGCAGCCCACCAAACACTAGAGTCCTTAGATTAAAAAAAAAAACAAACCTCTTCTAGAAACTTTTCTGTGCCCCATCTTCTGCTCTCCCATTCCCAAGCCAGTATTCTTTGTTCTGCCCCATGCTTTGCTCTTGGCTGTTATTAAAAAATGTCAGTGAGAGAGATCATTATGATTTGAACGGCTTGGAGGTTGGAAGGATGATTGTAATGTCACCCAAAGTTGGAAGGCTGTATGAAACGACCTTTGAAGGTGACTTTTAGCTCCAGGATTATTAGGTCAAGAGACTTCGAAATGTTTTTAAAAAACAATCTGCCTAAGCATGATATATTGAAAAACATAAGCTAATCATATCTATTATCCTGATAGAAGTAGATTGAATGGTAGCAAATTAAATCCAATAAGGTTAAGATGGATAGTTAGAGATCAAGTTAACAGTAAAACTGACTAAAAGAGTGTTAGAACCTCTGGGTATTCACAGTTTCATCTAATTCAGAGGTAGTCAAACTATATAGCCTGTGGACCAAATCTGGCCTGCCACCTGTTTCTGTAAGTAAAGTTTTATTGGATCACAGCCATACTCATTAATTCACTAATTTTCTATGAATTGCTTTAACACCACAATTGCAAAGCTGAGTGTTTGCAACAAAGACCATATACCCCAAAAGCCAAAAATATTTCCTATCTGAACTTTAAGAGAAAAAACTAGCCACCCCTAATCTAATCCAATGCCTTCATTTTAGATGAGAAGAAACATTTCAAAGACGTTAAGTAATTTGCATAACAGAGCTGATTATTTCAGCAGCCAAGATAAAAATGCAGGTTTCCTGAACTGACTGGAGTAGCTCATCTTGATACTTGGTAACCTGGTGGACGCACATTTAAATATGATTAAAATGGTATTTCAGGGTTGGAAGAAATCTGAAGGATCAAGTTTAAGTTGAATTCTCAGAACATTCATGATGCTTGCATTATTCTATATGACTGAGAAATCGATTCAGGAAATAGATTTAGTGTGGTTTGTCGACCCTACACATTGTGTACTTTCACAATGATCTCTGGGTTTAATAGCTTATAGGGATCCTTACACTCTGGTATGTGGCAAAAGCCACAGAAGGAGGGACTTTTGGGAAAGGAGAAGGGAACAAATGAACATTTATTAAGCACTGTTGTGTGCTGGGAGGTTTACATACGTGACCTTGCCTTATCCTGAAAGCAAACCTTGAAATAGGTACTATTATTCATATTTTATATGTGGAAAAAACAAAACAAAACAACAAATGATGAAAGAGAGCTACAACTTGCACAAGATCACAAAACTATTAAGCAGCAAAGTGGAAATCATACCCAAGGCTCTCTGGGTCCAACTACAAACCAAAAGTTCCCACCTGTCCTCACAGCCCATCGTTTCCAACCCTCCATATTGACAAGCGCTGTACAATTTACATGTCCATTAGATATCACTTTCCCTTATCTCCCTATCAAGGGATAGACTCAAAACCATGTTAAAATCTATAAATGCTCAGTTTCACACTCTCGAAATGTCATTTCTTATTTTAAGAATTCTCAGTGACATTTTCAAAGTGCACTCTCCATGGGGTATGTATAGTACATAAATTACAAAGACAGAGGAAAGTTGAGATAAAGTTAAAATGAAATGACTTATAAAGTAAAACTGAATATACCTACTGTTATCCATTTTAAATCTGGTGCTGAGTTCGTGTCCAAACCATCCCACTAACCTAAAATATGAATAATAACATTAGATATTTTGGTCAACAAAAATAACTTCAATTAATATAAGAATTTGAGACCTATATATTAAAATCATTTGTGACGCAGCTTAGGAAGTACTTAAGCAGATACAGGCTACATGCTGTCATAAGGCAATTAATATTTACAATCTAATCCAGGAGGAAGATAAGGTTTTAAAATCAATGTATCAATATTATTACTTATTTGTGAAGAGCTATAAAATAACTTTTTCTTATTTAAATTAAAATAAAACAGGAACAGAACATCGGGCTTTAAAATTTTTTTTAAAACAAACCTAAATGTTCAAAAAGGTAAAGTAATTAATTCTATACTATTATTTTCACAGTAGGGTCCCCAAAGAAAAATGGTACAAATAAAAGATCCTATATCATTGTTGAAATAGATTTCCAAAATGATTGGTTACTTTCATATTGTTAAGAATATTGTTAATCAAAGATAAGTGTGGAGGAAGGAAGATACTTGCCATATTTCAAAGGGTTTTCACCAAGCATCAGAAATTGTGCAATGCCCCAAAACCTACTTGGGCATAGAGCATGGATAGACAACTTATAAAGGAGAGGTGCAAATTTCACTAGTAATTTAAAATATAAATTAACATAAAGATGAGACCATATTTAACTACAAAATTGACAAAGCGATATAAAAATTATGATGCCTAGTTTAGTCAAGGATTCAAAGAAAACGAAGTTAGTCCTTTTAAAGTGTAATTATGAGTATAATAAATAGGAACATTCTCTCGAGGACAATTTGACACTATCCATGAAAAATATGCATAGTTTTCCATCCCAGTAATTTCACTTCTTTCAATTTATTCAGAGGTCCTTTTGGAGATGCACACTAAGATTTATGTAACAGGATAATGGTACAAGGCTGTTTATATTGTCAGAGCAGCCTTTATGTCTTGTAATAGAGAATTAATAAAATAAGTTAAACCATATTCATAAAATGGAATACTATGCCCCCATTACAGAGATCCTATTTAAAGAATATATGTTCAAAAAATGTCATTAAGAATAAAATGCAGGGAAGTGGATGTAGCTCAAGTGGTTGAGTGCCTGTTTTCCATGTATAAGGTTCCAGGTTTGATCCCTGGTACCTCCTAAAAATAAAACAAACAAACAAAAAGAAAATAATTCTCATTGGGGAGCAGATGTAGCTCAGTGGTTGAGTGCCTACTTCCCATGTACAAGGTCCTGGGTTCAATCACTGGTACCTTCTAAAAAAAAAAAGAAGAACAAAATGCATACAAAAAAGTTTGGTGATACCTCAAAAACTTAAACATAGAATCACCATAAACCAGCAATTTTATTCCTAAGCGTATATCCCAAAGAATTAAAATAGGTACTCAAATTCATGTGCCTGCATGGTTATAGCAGCACTATTCAAATTATTCAAAGTTGAAAATGGCCTAAAAGCCCATCCATGGACCTAGGGATAAACAAAGTTTGATATATGCATGCAGTGGAATATTATTCAGCCATAAAAAGGAATGATGTTCTGGATAAACCTTGAAATCATGCTAAGTAAAAGAAGTCAGACATGAAGACCACATATTGTATGATTCCATTTATATAAAACATCCAGAACAGGTAAAGCCATAGAGACAGAATGCAGATTGGTCATTGCCAGGGGCTGGGAGAAGTGGAGAATGAGGAGCAACTGCTTAATGGGTAAAGAGTTTTCCTTTTGGAGTGAAAAAATATTATGGAACCAGACAGAGGTGATGGTTGCACAACATTGTGAATGTACTAAATGCCACTGAATTGTTCACTTTAAAATATTTGATTTTTTGTAATGTGAATCTCATCTCCATAAAAGTAAAAGTAAAAGAAAAAAATACAGCATGCCTGGCTTGGGTTTGAATTTTGGAGAAGTGAATGACTTTTTAAATATATATACTATTAAAAACATCTTAGGCAATGTTTGGATTTACTGATATTGGAGGAATTAGTTATCATTTCTCTAAGATTCAAATTTACCTGGGCATGCTATACAATATTTTTATGTGCTAAATCTGAAAGCCTAATTATGACCTTAACCAGTAGTACCAAAGAATCCATACTTTCTTCCTTGCATGTAAAATACATATGTCAATATCCTTCCTCATTTCTTCCCTCCTGTTTATTATAGTGTGTTACTAATAATTTTTAAGAAAAGAATAGAATGCAGGTTACAATTTTTAGTGTATGATTCCAATTTTAGAACAACAAAATAGAATATATAAATTTATATGTATAATAATATTAGAAAATTAAGCCTGAAATATTACAAGTTTTAGTTCTGTTTTAATCATATTTTTATTTTCCAGAATTTTCTAAAGAGCTTGTGTTGCTCTTACATCAGAGGAAAGCTCTAATTATAATTCTAACCCATATTCATTCATGTAGATTTTTTTAGATCTTAAGAGCTTACTTTTGTACTTTGTGTGATCATAATTTTGTATAGAATTAGTCAGCAAAGTCTAATTAATTATGTTAAATAATTTAGCTTTTTACTCTATCACTTAAATGATATGGCTCTCCTTAACTTTAAGGAAAAAATCTGTCACATATTAACCCAAGACTACCTTTCAAAGCTTATTTCTAATATTTATTTTCTCATTTCAGATCATCTCTTCTCAACAACTATGCGATATCTCTCCCCTGTTCCCCTTACTGGTTCCTCTTCCTGACATGCTGAGATTGGGTAGAAGCTGTGTAGGAGGAAAGGAAGAAAAGACTCAGGGCAGAGTGGTGAAAAGCCCAAGAGATGGAACATCTAAGACCTGCAAGTAAAATATACTTTCTGAAGTGAAGGCAAGATGTGCTATTTGAATTTCAAAAGCTCTATACCCTTGATACAACCATGGGAATAGAGCAGGGGTGAGCAGGGCTGTTTTTCGAAGTGCTTCTATATTAGGTCTTGTGCAGAAAAGGTCAGAAGGCATAGCCATACAAAGGATCTATAGGAGCCCTAATAGTTGGAAGCAGTCAGAGAAGGGGAGCCCCGAAAGGCTACCTTGACCTCTTTCTTGATCTTCTACTTAAGTATCTCCTCCAAATTGCTGATCTAAGAAAATTCAACTCATTCTGTGTTGAGCAAAGAAAACAGAATTGGTCCAGCACTGATATAAAGATTCTACATGAAAAATGTGAAAAAAATATAGCAAAACCTACCAGCAGATGAAAAACATGCACTCAGAAAAATATAGCCATAGCTGATGAAAAATGTAAAGCAACTGGATAAATAAATAAAACAAACAAACAAAAAAAAAACTTAATAAATATTCCATATGATGGAAAAGTGCAAAGTAGCAATTTAGGAATAAGATTGATATAGCTTGACAATAAGAGGGGATGAAAATGACCTTGCAGAAATAATAATAATAATAAAAAGAATTAGAAAAGAAAACACTACACATAAAAGAAACAAAGAAGAATTTGGAAGGAACACAATAAAGGCAGGGGATTTTGAAGAAGACAGTGGGTGCAGTGGATAGTTGTGAGAAAATATAAACCAAAAGATAAGTAAAACAGAAAGATAAACGTGCTTAGAGAGAAAATGATAAATATAGTTAAGCAGACAAAGAAGTTTCTGATATAGCCATCTGATATAGCCAAAACAGGAGTTCCCAAAGAGGAAAATTTTCAAAAAGAGGAACATTTTTAAAATTTATAATTCAAGACAACTTTTATGAAAAAAAAACAACAGGATTTGAATATATGTAAGCATAATTCACTTATTAAAAGATAAAGTAATCAGATTGTACCACAAAGCAAAGAGATTCCACTAAAATACAGTGATTCAGAAAGAAACGAACAAAAGGATGAGCAAAAGTATATATGGAAAATGCAAAATAAGGCAAGTGTGGATTGCAATCTTTATATCAGATCCAAAAGGATTAAAGGATAAGAAGATCATTTTGTAATGCTAATGATTAAAGATAATTCACAATTAAAATAAAATAGTTATGAAATGTCTATGTTATGAATAACATTGTAGCAACATTCATAAAGCAGACATTACAGGAGATATAAGGAGAAATAGAAGCACCCTGCAGCACAATACTTTTTATTAATCTCTTCCACCTGGGAAAGATTGCCTTAGGAAACTCCTCTCTGGTATACCACCTCTGCCCAGACTTGCCCTCCAGGCAAAATCAGTTTGGGATAGCTAAAGCTGTGTAAGAAACAATGGGGTCCAGTGGTCTGAGGCAAAGGCTTACTTGCTTTAAGTCCTGTGGTGGAGCAATCAGGAAAGGGTCACAAACTGTAAAATCGTTCTAAAAATTATTTTTTATTAATGGTTAGAATCCAAGTCAGAACCAATCTGAAGTCTAATGTAAATGGAAACTCATGTAACTGTGTGATCAACATCAGTGGGATAAATGAGAGAAAAAAAAATTACATTTTCATGAGATGGTGAAGTTAACCATGACTGATATTTATTTTGAGAAATATTAAGAATTAATTTAAAAGACAGACATAAAAATTGAGATGTTTTTTCACAGTGATTTATAAAAGCCTGTCCATGCATAAGATTTTCAACTTACAATGTATACAAGAAAAGGTAAATTTGATAATCCTATTAGAAATAAACAAATCTTTTTCTTAATTATGTATCAACATTTTGAAAGACATATCTAGGAAAAAACAGAATTTGAAATATGGAAGATTATGAGGTCTTCCCTCATATTTGAAGAATATGCCATCTCATTCTGATTGAAATATATTATTAAACTCTTTAAAATTTTACAAGATAGTCAATAACCAGATACTTTATCTGTATAGTCATCCACTTTTGCCTTTAAAAGCTACAAAGCTTACTTTATTTTAAACTTTAACTCACCAAAATATTTCAACAGATTATCTTTGAGAGCAAAGTGTATTTTAGAATTGGTTGTTCTTTGGACTGATAGCGAAATGATAAATTTTGAATGGTCTGTAGGGAAAAAGTAAAAAAGATAGGGTATATTTTATTTTGCAGGAAATAGAAAGGGCAATCCTCCAGTTCAGGGAAAAATATTTATTTTGCATCACTGTAAACTCAACTCAAGACACTTGAGTTTAATTCAGAGTCCACCAATGAATTTCTCATTGTTTGATGCTAATGTTCTATCTAAGCTGTACTATTCATTACAAGCGACATCTGAATTTCCAGTTCTACATGCCTTATTCCTGTCAATTCCTAAATCAAAAGTTTTGACTGGAGGGGAAGTTTTTTTGTATGGTCTCATTTATACATGCAAAAATTTATTATTATATTTCACTAATCCCAAATATTACTATAAACAAAACAAAATTAAAAAAATAACAAAATAGAGTGAAAAAACTATGTAAGATTTAAGAAGGAATGTCTTTCAGATAAGTACATAAATATCCAAGCTCAATCTACCATATCTTTGTGCCTCCAGGGAACATGAGAAAGTTTAAGAGCATTAAGAAGTTATTGCTTGTTCTTTATCCAGTCATGAACTATGTAGCATTTGAAAACTGATCAGCTATTCATTTGTATGCATTCACACCAATTCAATCTGCTTGACTCACTGATCATTTTGTAAGATGTCCCTGATCAGTCTACTCTACTTGCAACACACATACAAACCATGTAGGTTGACATTTTCCCCACTTTTCCCCACTCATCAAAAAAAAACAAAAAACTTTTAATGTTATATTAATTGACCTTGAGTTCTGTTGATATTTTCTGTTCATAGTTATTAAATTTCTAGATATCCACTTAATTTTCAACTTCATACTTTTTTCCAATTATTTTTGCAGAATAAAGTACAAAGTCTGATAGAAAATCTGATGATCCAGTTTGGTTTTGTTCCTACTCCCTGTGCTATTTTCGGTCATATATTAGCTGCCAATTTCCCCAGATTTGAAAAAAATCTATGGATTTAGGGAAAACTGCTAATACAATATTGTCTGCAGAAATTTTGGGGGCAATTAAGTAAGGATTTTCTCATCATTACAAGTACTTTCCTACAATTTTCTTCTCTATAATAACTCAATAAATTTTATTGCTTCAAGGTCATTTATTAAGTTCCAAAATAAGCTTTTGAAATGTATAGCAGAGACAATAGTCTTCAAACTCCTATAAACAGGGTAAATCCTAGGGCCAGGAGCAAACACAAATCCAGGAAAAGAGACAAGCCCAGAAAAGACAGGCAGGACGCAGCACTTGGCATTCACCTAGAGCTGACCATCTTGAAAAGATGGCTGAACTCAAAAGGCGAGCACAAACCAACACAAAACAAATTTGAAAAGACAGTGAAAGCATTTTTGTTGTTGTTTGTTTGTTTTTGTATTTGCTTGGGTTTGTAAGCACCAGACACTCAAGAAAATCCCTGTCCTATCACAAGCTGGCTACAATCTCAGGAAACAGACATCTCAGGGAATAAAACCCTGAGTTAACATATTAAAATATTAAAATAAATAGTGTGCAACAGAAGATTACAAGACAAACAAGAACAGGAAGTGATGGCCTATCCAAAGGGAGAGGATAAAAATCTAGAAAAGAACAATGAAGAAGACATGACTATAGACATACCAGCTGAAGACTAAAAAATAAAAAATAAAAAAAAAAAGATCTTCAATACACTCAAGTTGATGAAGGAAAATACAGAGAAAGAACTAAAGGATACCAGGAAAACAGTGAATGGACAATATGAAAATCTCAATAAAGAGATAGAAATTTTAAATAGGAACCAAATAGAACTACTGGAGTTGAAGACCAGAATAACTGAAATGAAAGATTCCCAAAAGGCATATTGGAGTTGGCAGAATAAAAGATTCAGCAAACACAAAGACACAGCAATTGAAATGAGACAGACTGAAGAGCATAAATGAAAAATCATTTACAAAGCAAAAATAGCCTAAGCGACTATGGCAGTTTGATATAATTATGAATTCCAAAAATAGATATGGATTATGCTTATAAACTGGTCTGTTCATCTGGGCATGATTAAATTATAATTAGGGCTTCGATTGGGCCACATCAGTAGGGTGTTGAGCCTTTTGTCAAAGACAAAAGACATGGCAAAGGACAGAGTTGGAGTTTTTGAATTGGAGTTCTGATGCAGAGTCTTAAGCTGGAGCCCCAGGAAGTAAGTATCCAGAGGAGCTTGGTCGTGAGGAAGGAGAGAAGGCCCCGGGAAAAGAGGCGAGCCATTCGCGTGACAGTTCACAGCTGGCCTTGTGGAGAGAGGCAAAAGCTAGAGAGCCTATAGTCTACAGCTCCTCGTGGAGGACACAGAGGAGCTGAACCCAGAGAGAAACAGAGTCCCAGGAAGAGAGAAACCCAAGAAGCCTGAATCCTGGCAAACGTCAGCAGCTGTCTTGCTTCACACGTGGCAACAGACTTTGATATGTCTTTAGCTAGACTGATGAAGAAAAAATAAGAGAGGACACAAATAACTAAAATCAGGAATGAAAAATGGGACATTACTACTGACCCCACTGAAATAACAAGGATTATAATGAACAACCGTATGTCAACAAATGAGATCACCCTGATGAAATGGACGAGTTCCTAGAGACACACAAACTAACTACAATAACTCAAGTTATTGTAATAGAATGCCTCAACAATCCAATAACTAATAAAGAGATTCAATCAGTTAGAAAAACAAAACAAAACAAAACAAAACAAATCAACAACCTCTCAATAAAGAAAAGCTTAGAACCAGATGGCTTCACAGGGGAATTTTACCAAACATTCAAAGAAAATTAACACCATTCCTGTTCAAACTCCTCCAAAAAATTAAAGAAGGAACAGAAAAGAAAATTACAAACCAATATGTCATAAATATAGATGCAAAATTCTTCAACAAAATATTAGCAGACTGAATTCAACAGCACATTCAAAGAATTATACACAATGATCAAGAAGGATTTATCCCAGGTATGCAAGGGTGGTTAACATAAGAATCAATTAATGAAATACATCACATTAACATAATGAAATGGCAAAAAACACATGATCATCTCAATCGACACAAAAAAGACACTTGACAAAATCCAGCACCCCTTCTTGATAAAAATACTTAGAAAAGAAGGAAACTTCCTCAACATGACAAAAGGCATATATGAAAAACCCACAGTCAACCTCATGCTTAAAGGTGAATGACTGAAAACTTTCCCTCTAAGACCAGAAATCAGACAAGGATGCCCAATGTCACCACTGCTATTCAACATTGTACTAGAAGTTCCAGCCAGAGCAAGTAAGCCAATAAATAAATAACTGGCATCCAAATTGTAAAAGAAGTAAAATTTTCCCTATTTTTAGATGAAAAGGTGCTTATAGCAGTTTGGTATTATTCATGAATTCTAAAAATAGATATTGGATTATATTTGTAAACTGGTCTGTTCCTTTGGGTGTATTAGATTGTATTAACTTCAGATATTTTACTTTTACTTGATTAAATTATGATTAGGGCTTTGATTGGGCCAGTAGGACATTGAGTGGCCCTTGGTGGGCAGGGACTCACAGAGAAAACAACACAGCAGAGGAGAGAGTTTGGAGTTTTTGATGCTGGAGGCACAGGAAGTAAACACACAGAAGAACACAGAGGAATAGAGACAGCTCCATAGAAATGGCAGAGTCCCTGGGAAGGGAGAGACCCTGATAGTCTACAGCTGACTTTGTGGAGAGAACAGAGCAGCTGAACCTGGAGAGAAACTAGCCCCAGGAGAGAGATGAGACTTATACCAGCCCTCAGCTGAGAAAGGAAAGAGCTGGGACCACAGAGCCTTAGGAGGAAGAGGAAGGCTGAACCCTTGCAGAGACCGGCAGCCATCTTGCTTCAACACATGGCAACAGACTTTGGTGAGGGAAGTAACTTACGCTTTATGGCCTCGTGACTGTAAGCTTCTACCCCCAATAAATACCCTTTATAAAAGCCAATAGATTTCTGGTACTTTGCATCAGCACCCTTTGGGCTGACTAATACAGTACTACATATAGAAAATCCTGAAAAAGCCACAAGAAAGCTTGAAAAGCTATATATGAATTCAGCAAAGTGGTGGGGTACAAGTTCAACACCTCAAAATCAGTAGTGTTTCTATACAGTAGTTACAAACAATCTGAATAAGAAATCAAGAGAAAAATTCCCTTTACAGTAGCAAGAAAAAGAATCAAATATCTAGGAATAAATCCAACCAAGGATATAAAGGAGTTGTACACAGAAAACTACAAATTGTTACTAAAAGAAATTAAAGAAGATCTAAATAAATGGAAGGATATTCCATATCAATGGATTGGAAGACTAAATATTGATACGATGTCAATTCTACCAAAAGTGATTTCCAAATTCAATGCAATACCAATCAAAATTCTAACACCCTTCTGTGCAGAAATGGAAAAGCCAATCATCAAATTTATATGGAAGGGTAAGGGACCCCAAACAGCCAAAGACATCTTGAAAAAGAAGAACAAAGTTGGAAGACTCACACTTCCCAATCTTAAAACTTATTATAAAGCCACAGTAAACAAACCAGAATGGTACTGGCATAGGGACAGACATATAGACCAATGGAATCAAATTGAGAGTTCAGAAACTATCCCTCACATCTATGACCAACTGATTTTTGACAAAGGAGCAAAGACCACTCAATTGGGAAAAAATAGCCCCTTCAACAAATGGTGCTGGGAAAACTGGATTTTTGTAAAAAAAAAAAAAAAAATGAAGGTGGACTCCTACCTCACACTATATACAAAAATCAACACAAAATGGATCAAAGGCCTAAATATAATAGGTAGAATTATCAAACTTCCAGAAGAAAACATAGGGAAGCATCTTCAGGACCTGTGTTAGGTAATGTTTTCTTAAACATTATGCCCAAACCATAAGTAACAAAAGAAAAAATAGATAAATGGGAACTCATCAAAATATAAATTTTTGTGCTTTAGAGGACTTTATCATGAAAGTAAAATGCAACCTACACATTGAGAGAAAATATGTGGAAACCACATATCTGGTAAGTGTTTAATATCTAGAATGTATGAGGAAACCTTCAAATCAACAACAACAAAAAAGACCATTAATCTAATTAAATAATAGTCAAAGGACTTGACTACACATTACTCCAATGAAGACACATATAGACCTCAAAAGCACCTGAAAAGATCTTCAATATCATTATCCATTAAGGAAATGCATATTAAAACCACAAGGAGATACCATTTCACACCCACTAGCATGGCTACTATTAAAAAAAAAGGAGTGCTGGAGAGGATGTGGAGAAATAGGAATACTTATTCATTGCTGTGGGAATGTAAAATTGGGCAGTCACTTTCAAAGACACTTGGATATTTCCTCAGAGAGTTAAGTACAGAATTACCATATGACCCAGCAATCCCACTTCTAGACATGTACCCAATAAAATTGAAAGCAGGGTCTTGAATATGTATTTGTACATCAATTTTCATAGTGGCATTATTCACAATTGCAAAGGTGGAAGCAACCCAAGATTCCATCAACTGATTAATGGATAAACAAAATGTGGTACAAACAACAATGGAAAATTATTCTGCTATAAAAAGGAATGAAGTCTGTTACATGTGACAACATGGATGGGCCTTGAAGACATCATGTTGAGTGAAATAAGCCAGAAACAATAGGACAAATATTTTATGATATCATTGATATGAAATATTTAGAATAAGCACACTCATAGAGTTAGAACCTAGAATATAGTTTACTAGGGGATGGGATGGGAATAAAGAACAGGTAGTTGTTTTAGTTTGCTAGGCTGTTAAAAACAATATACCAGAAATGGGTTGGGTTTTACAGTGGGGATTTATTGGCTTGCAAGCTTATAATTCTGAGGCCATGAAAATTATCAAAATCAAGGCATCATCAGGCAGTTGCTTTCTCCTGTAAGACCAGCTGCCCACGATCCTGGACTCCTCTGTCACATGGCAAGGTACATGAAAGCACGTGCTGGTCTCTCCCTTCTCTTCTGGCTTTCCTTGCTTTCAGCTTCTGGCTTCAGTGGCTTTCTCTTTCTCTCTCCGTATCCATCCCATTTATAAAGGACTCCTAAGAGGGTAAAGGCCCACCCTGGGTCCTGCCTTAACTCAAGTAACTCAATCAAAATGTCCTACCTACAATAGAGTTACACCCACAGGAAAGGATTAACTTTAAGAACATAATTTTCTGGGATCCATCTAGCTTTCAAAATATCATAGAAATTGAGGCTTAAAATATACAGAGTTCCTATTTGGAATGGTGGAAAGGTTTTGGTAATGGATGGTGCTGATGGAAGCACAACATTGTGAATGTAATTAGCAACATTGAATTATATATTTGAATGTGGTTAAAAAGGAAATTTTAGGTTGAATATATGTTACCAGAATAAAAATTAAAATAAATAATCCATGGAACTGCACAACACAAGCTGTGAACCCTAAGTTAAACCTGGGCCTATAGTTAATAGCACAATTATCAAAATGTGTTTTCATCAATTGTAACAAATGTACCACACCAATGCAAGGTGTTAATAATAGGGTGGTATATGGGACCCTGTATTTTATGCTTGATTTTTCTGTAAGCCCACAAATTCCCTAAGAAAAAAAGAGGAAATGTTTCCGTTTCATCCACGTGAATATTGAAGTTATTAAAGGAAGGTGATTGGTGTAAGAGAAAGAGAAGAAAGTAAATGACAACTCAATATAGAAGCTCCTTATACCATATTCCCTAGCAATTAGTTGGAAATGGGGCCAGAGTACTCCAGAGTGGGGAGCTAATAGAATTTTCTATATAACATGGCACTGAAGACTAATATCTAGATATGACAA
>JAQZBX010023550.1:0-16144 GCA_029593785.1 Cabassous unicinctus | reverse complement strand
TTGTTCTGATATAAATTATAAATAATTACCATGCTCTTTTGATCATTGCAGTTACCTATCTTCAATCTTAATGAAATTCTAGGTGCTGTATTTTCTGGGAAAAAAAATGCAACTTTCTAAATTAATTGCTCTGCATTTTTACCAAAAAAAAAAAAAAAGAAATATAATCATTTAAATGGGATATTATAACAAGAAGATGATATTTTTATCTTATTAAAACTCTTCACCCTTTGTGAAGTAAGGGAGTTTTAGGTTGTCTTCTTTAATAAGTCTGACACTTTTTGATTGTTCTGGATATTTTCATGAAGAACAGCATCACAGACATAAAAATTTTAATATGAGAGCCCATACTGCTGTAATATTATTACCTTAATTAGATCAACATTTTGAAAAACATTACTACTTAAAATAAAATAAGAAAAATTAATTCTAGTTAGCAAAATAAAGCAACATTTTAGAGAAATAAATCTATCCTCCATATTATCTTTCCATTGACAGAAAGGAAAAACTTGAACCTAGGTCACTGATAATTCCCAAAAAATTAGTGAAAGCCTATAAAAATAGCCAAAAAGTCTATCTTAGAGATGGTTGGAATTTTCCTGGTTTCAATTCTCAAAGTTAATTTATTAATTTGTGCTAATTGAGCTTTCATTATGAGCCAGAAACTATTCTGAGCTATCACCTAATCTTCAAAACAACCCTATGAGGTAGATACTCTTATTATCCTAATTATTCAGATAATGAGATTGAGGTATTCAATAAAGAATTAGATTTATTTTAAGAGCCTATCACTAAATTTTTGGAATTTAGGAAAGGTACAATCAAAACACAAAAGAAATGTAATCTAAAGGAAATATTGGTATGACTTCTAAAAACCAAATATTCTAAAGCTAATGAAGTAAAATAAAAAACCATTAAATTGGCTTATAAGTAGCTATTATCATAACAAGCTCATAAATCATTCCTACACATTGAATAAGAACAATAATAATTAAGATGTAATGTCATTGTTCTTGTACTGTAAACTCGAGTTTCTTGCCATCAAAATTAAATATCAAGCAGGGAGTTAATTTATGTAGAACAGAGATATTAACAGAATTTTAAGAAAAGTAAGGTGTTAGAAGAAATCCAATAAATAAAATAAATAAAGATTTTAATTTGCTTTGATTTCTTAGACCATGATAAATTTCCTAAAAGGATTTTCAAATACATGCTATCAAGTAGAAATCATCACTTATTATAAAGGTATCTTTGAAGCATGATATTCAGATTTAGTGAGAGAAAACCACCAGGGAACCACTGAATATGCTTTTGCATGCTAGGTAGTTTTGAGATGAAATATCCAAACTCTCCTTGATCTCTTTAATAAAGCCTTTAATGGCAGAATCTTCAGGATGAATTCCTACATATTTCATGCACTGAATTAAAGTTATCCTTCAAACCACTTATATCCCCTCCCCCCCCACTCCAAACCTCTTCAAAAGTAAATAAAGCAACTATCCCAGTTTCCTTAGTCTGTGTTAAACACACAGTTCATCTTTGCAACAAAATCCAACATATAGTGAAATCAGATCACAACCATTTTAAAGAAGGTACATTTGCATAAAAGACTGCTTTCACAATGATCCTTTATTTAACAACTTATGACCATATGTTTAATAATGTAAGTCTGTGTTTAGGAATGTGAACATGACTGGGAATACGTTTCTTTTTCTTTCCTCTTTTCTTCCTTCCTTCTCCGTCTGTCTGTCTGCCTCTCTTTCTCTCTCTCCCTCTGTCTCTTAAGGTCATAGCTCAGAACTAAATACAATTGTTCTACTGCTTTCACGGCTTGTAAAAAATGTTTACTCAGACAATTTATTACAGTATTGCAAAATATAAACCATTTGGGGTGCAGTATAACTGTTTATTCTTAAAATAAACATGATCTGTAATAGTGATTGGGATAATTTTCAATGTCTGTCATCCTGTAACCTAGGGTCCTTTAAAACCTAATCCCACATAAACGTTTATTAATTTTCCTCATCAAATAATCATTCTTTATGAAATCAAAGGTTACACAAAAATTGTTTTATTAGGAAAGTAATCAGAAATTTCTTCATTCAAATTACTTTTACATATTCCTCCTAATTTTCTTAATAAAATATTGGCAGCTGAACTTTAAGAGACAGGTACCTAATACCCTCTTGTACTAGAAAAGAAGAAAAAAAAGATAAGTTTATAGTAAAGTTTATTACAAATTTGTCTTAATTTACTGTGCTTTATCACATTCATCTGTTACATGAAGGGGGTGAGAGTGGGGGTGGTGTTGAACATAAGGAGCCACAAGGTCATTAATTCAGCTGACGATGAAGCACAGGTTTCCATCAAGTTGGCTTTAGGTCTGGTGTTATCACTACCAGCTCACTTACTCTGATGCTTCAGTTTTATCATTTGAGAATACATTGTTGAAAAGCTAGAAGGGAACCTTAGAGTCCCCCCAGGCCTAACTAGAAATTTTACCAGTGAACAAAGCAAGGTCTGGAGAGGTGAAGGGATTGAGCTTTGTAATCGTGTTCCACATGAACAGTCAGTGGCTCCCCTTTGCCTTTAAGATAAAACCAAAGTTCCTTACTCAAAACTGGAGAGCCTCAGTGATCTGGCCCCTGCCTGGAACACACATAAAACCACCCTTCCTGGGACACCCCACCCCTGCCACCATTCTCCTCCAGTCTGGTTAAGGTTCAGAAGCATTTTTCCAGTAAGATCAAATGATACCTCTTCAGTAACGGCTTCCCTAACCTCTCTCTTTCCTTTTCTTGCTCAGTCTATAATAGATGCTCAGTAAATATATTTTTAGTTGATCAATGAATAAACTGTGTGACACTGGACTACAACTTAGCATCCCTATGTCCAAACATCTTGCCCCCTATCCAAAGTTTTCTATTTCAATTTCTTAGTAACTCTAACTTTGTTCTGTTTTCTTCATTCTATTTGCTATTACCATATGTTAGATGGTGAGCATCTCCTGTGTAAATGCAAAAATCTTTTCACTAACAATAACATTTCTATTCTTTCGCAGCTTTAGAGTGTTGCCACTTATCTCTTAGAACAGACTTAGACCCCTATTGCATATCATCACCTCCACTGCTACTCCTCTGCTTTGAATCATTATCATCTTTTGCCTGCTTATTGTGATGATTCTCCAGCAGGTCTTCCAACATCCACTCTTACCCATTTATAGCTTGGTATCAACAGAACAGCCAAATTGGCATTTTAAATCTATGTTACACCACTCTTCCTAAAATGGGCAATGGCTCCAAAATCCTCATATTATCTTACAAAGGCATACATTATATGGACTCTTTTAACTCTCTAATTTCATCCCCTACTATTCTCCAATTTGTTCAATCTGCCCCAGTCACACTGGCTTCCTTGCTGTTCTTCAAGTACCCAAGAAACACTCCTGCCTTAGAGTCTTTGATTAGATACTCTCTCTGCCTGAAACCAAGTAACTCCTTGGCCCACTTCCTACCTCCTTCAAGTCTTCATCCAAATCTCATTTTCTCAATGAGGGCTTCCTTGAATGACTTCTTAATATTGAAAGCTGTCAAGGATCCCACCTAGGATGTTCCTATAGCCCCTTCTCATGTCCTACTTTTTCGATTGTTCATAAGACTTATCAACTTCCTACACATGATATAGTTTGCTCTTTATTTTGTGCATAGTCTGTTTCACCTTGCCAAAATGCAAACTCTGTGAGGAGAGTGATCTTTGCTTAGTTTGTCAAAATATTTCAAACATATTAAAACTTGACTATAATATAGTTGTTACTCAATAAATATTTCTTTAATAAATGAAAATAAGAACCTTATGAAACTGTGGCTTTAAGGATTATAAGTCAAAATTCTGAAAATTTCAGTGAAAATAACTTATTTTCATGAGCAATTATAGACTTTTCTGTTCTGCCCTTTTGGTTGCTCCAAGCTTTATTCATCCATCACCACCCAAAGTGTTTCTTCTAGCCTCTAGTTTTGTTTTGTTTTTTTCTAACCAGTCAGATGACCAAATGCAAACAAGCGAGATTTGAGCATACTAAAACTCTGCCGGCAAGAATTAATGTTCGGTTTGGAAGGATTTGGATATGATGGTCTGGGAATTTAAGTCCCCAGTCAAGTTCTTATGCCATGCCCTCACACCAGGGAACTGAGATCAGTAAACTGCCAAATGGGATGAGCAGAAAGTCTCGGGAAACAGAGACATACTTGCTACCGTTTAAGTAGACGTTGGAGTTCAGAAATGACAGTAGTACAGGCACACAGAGGGAAGATGGAGCTAGTGCACAGGAGTAAGAATTAGAAGAAGCAGTGAATAAAAACTATAACAAGGGACAAAAGAAAGTAAGGAAAGATGAGAGAGGAAGGGGAGTCTAAATCCCGGCAGTAGGTAACCAGCACATTGGTAAGAAAAGT
Organism: Cabassous unicinctus; assembly: GCA_029593785.1. NCBI lineage: Eukaryota > Metazoa > Chordata > Mammalia > Cingulata > Chlamyphoridae > Cabassous > Cabassous unicinctus. The sequence goes on along the minus strand of JAQZBX010023550.1, from coordinate 11,693 downwards.
AAAGGCATGGCTAAGTGATGGAAACAGATTCAGAGGTACTACAGACAAAGAAAAATCCTTTTCACACAATTGATTCCTTTAGTCCATGAAATTAAGAACAAGTGCCCAAGTATTGCTCTTATAAGGCTATGATGTTAAGCAGGTAGAATATTCCTAACTTGTTCTTAGTTGGCAAAGAAGATCTTATGTCAGTTCTTATTTTCTACAAAAAATTCCTGTATTCACAATTGTTCTGAGTCTCTTGATTCAAAGCTACTCTAGAACATAGTTTGAAGGAGTATCACAAAGTTCTATTTCTTTTTTTCCTCTTCATTTATCCATACATCTGTAACTACTGAAAGATAGGATGTTTCACTGAGTTTTGTTATATATTCAATTATATCTTCAAAATATTACTCAACAAAGGGCTTGATCAAATATGTCCAGTGTGAAAAAATAGTAGGGGAACCACAGTCATAAAAAACTCATCTCCTGAAATTATGAATTTTAATTAATGATGATAGTTTCCTGATGTTTTGGCATAATATGTTTTTCTTACCAGAGTTCAGTGAATATTTTCTTTGTTTGAAAGCATTATTAACAAATAAAGTCCTTGAGAAATATCTCCACAGGCTTTCTTGAAATATCTATTATTCTGAACTATTGGTCTACAATTCCTTGAGATAATATTGATATAAAAACCATAAGAACAGAGAGAAGATACCTGGACCTAGAATTTTAGAAAGTCATAATTTTGTTCATTAAAATAACTCATAAAGGATTTTTAGGTTGTCTGCAGCCAGTTTTCAAGGATGTATATTTGGTCTTCATTGAAACATATGGAAATGTATATTTAATTTGACAGTATTTTGCAAATCACACCCTCTTCAGAATATGGTTCCATATACTAGAAGTTGGTTTGTCTATTAGGCTGAGAGTAAAGCAAGAGCTACAGATTCAAAAATAAAAATTAATATTTTGTGCAAATATTCTTGCATCCTGATTTTGTGATAATCAGGGTAGGCTTAACATTTTCTATTTAGAAACCATGCATGTGTCCCCAGATCTAGTTTTTCCTCTCTAGGTCTGGTTTTAGAATGCTGGTGATAAATCAAGACTGTTTTATTATATGACCATCCTGCATGGAAAATGACTGTAACTCTAGGTATCTTTGGTCAACTTTAAGAGATATAGCAGGGGGACAGATGTGGTTCAGATAATTGAGTGTCCATCTCCCATACGGAGGGACCTGGGTTCGATCCCAGGGACCTCCCAGTAAAAATTAAAAAAAGAAAAATATAGAAGGCACGCGGGCTGCCAGACCCTGTGCGCGGGTCCACCGTCATGCCCCGCAAGTGCGTGAGCCCCCCCAGGCCCCGTGATTGGGTGAGCCCCCCAGGCCCTACATGTGGGTGTGCCGCCAGACCCCGCAAGTGGGTGAGCCATCAGGCCCCTTGCGCGGGTGTGCCATCAGGCCCTTTGTGCAGGTGAGCTGTCAGGCCCCGCAAGCCACGCAGCAAGATAATGACGTAACAGGAGAGTGACACAAGGGAGAGCCAAGATCAGAAACGCTGAAAAACCAGGAACTAAGATGGCGCAGGTGGTAGGGCGCCTCTCTCCCACATCGGGAGGTTCTGAGGATCGAATCCCAGTGAAGACAGGTGGAGAAGGATGAGAAGAGAGGTCAGGAAATGGACACAGAGAGTTGCCCAGCAAATGGACACAAAAACAGCAAAAATGGGGGCGGGGAGTAAAAATGGATAAAAGTAAATAAATCCTTAAAAAAAAATAAATAAAAATAAAAAAATAAAAATTAGTATTTTATTGGTAATTATAGTTTTTAAAGGAAATGAAGATTAATAGGCCATTATCCACATTCTCAGGGAGTTTACAATTAAGAACATTTAAATTTATAACCATTTTTCAAGCAAATATATTGGACACGCTCAGGTGAAATCTCATAAGGATCACAGCTCTCTTAACAAAAACAAACAAACAAACAAACAAGAAAGAGAGCTTCATGGCTGTTTCCTGCCTATGTTGCCATGGCTCTTACCAAAGTTGATAGCAACCAGTTTAATATGGGCGCCAAGACAAGCTATCTATCTATGAGCTGGGGCATGAGAGAGACAGGTCCCAACTCTAGACAAATGGATAATTCCCACCCAACCAAATTCCCTCCTCTGGAAGGGTAAAAAGCAAGTGAACTAAGAGAAAATGGGTCACCTAAGTTTAGATCTTTGTTCTGTTCCTAGTATTCTTGTGATCTAAGAAGTCAACCCACCTCAGTCTTGGAAGTAGCAGGACTCACTGAGGCTCTGTGTTATGAGGTAATGCTTCAAGATACCCCATGCTTCCATGTATCATTGCAACAATCCTCCATTTTTTTGGCAATCATAAAGAACCAGATTGATATACATGTTTTCTAAACATGAACATTAAAAAAAAAATAGCAATAGCTGCTAAGAGTTAAAATAAAAGACCCTGCAGATTTCAAAGGTCACTTTAGGGATTAAACTTTTGAAGTAATTAAAACAAGAGCTGAAGCTTTTTGACAAGCTTTAACTTTTTTGTCTGAAGCTTCTTTGAACCTCCTATATCTTCAGAGACACTATATTGCAATTTTTAGAATAAAAAATAAATTATGAGCTTTCAAATGACTTCAGTTCTTCCAAATTAACGATAATGTCATCATTATCTAAGAGCAGTGATTTATGAGCAAGAAGGGCAGTTATATATCTTTTTTCTTACTGATAACTACTATTATGGCTTTCTTTTAAGAGCCAGTATTACTTCCTCTCCTGAATTGGAAAAATAAAATAGGAACAGATTATTTACTGAATTTATTTTTAAGCTTGATCATGCCTCAGTGTATTAAAGTTGTTTTTATGATGACGGCTTTAGTTTACCATGCAAGAAAACTCTCTTTAGGATTTTGTGTTAGTAAAACTTGTAAAGCCTAGAAAATGAGGGATCCTTTTGAAGTCATTGATCTAAAATGGCTCCAGATGAAGAGAGGTATAGGTTATATGTCAAGAATCCATAGATGAGTTTTCTTCAAGAGATTTGTCTTCTTTTCAATCTCTTACAGTAATTATCTAAGGACTAAGACTTACAATAAGTATAACCACTCCATGAAAATGGTTCTGGAACTACGTGAGAGCTTGAAACAATCATGATTTTATCATTGTTTATAATTTCTCAAATATTGTAGAATAGGAACAAGAGCAATTTTATGAAGAGAGCTTTAAAATGTTAAGTCAATAACTCAGATCCCATGAAAATGGTAGTGAAGAGTATAAAAAGGAAAAGATCATTTAACATATCCCTTTATGAAATGCCATTTAAGTAATTCTTTCTTCTTCTTTATACCTCCTTAAACTTATGAAACTAATCAAATGAAATCTCATAGCAATAATTTCAGCTTTCAAAGTAACAGAAAATATATTTATTCACTTAGCTAACATGGCATTTCATTTCACAGAGCACTTTTTTCCCCCATAGGTGTATAAATTATTTATTAATAGACAAGGCCCATAGACCTATTTCTTCTTGAACACACCCAAGGTGCCACCACAGCAGTGTGCTAGCCTCTGACCCAATGACCCCAGAAGGGCACAGTCCTCTGTGAGCCCAAATCTTCCTCAGTCACTATAAGTCTTCATGGAACTTGTCCAGGCCAATAGCCAGGACCTGGTTTTATTCTCCATCCTTGACATCCCGCTGTCTGTTCCAGAAGCAGTATGGGATCTTGCTCTGGCGCGAATTCTGCATAATGGTGATCACACATTGTACCTTATGCTCAGTGAGCTCTCCTGCCCTCTTTGTGAGGTAAATGTCTGCTTTCTTCAACACCACATGAGTATACTTTGCCCCACACCCCTTATGGCAGGGATGACAAAGGCTCTTTTCTGCCACCCATCAAAGTTGGTGTTGAACACTTGCAAAATGTGCTGGAACTTCTCAGGGATCACAAGAGACATAGCAGTGGCAGCAACGGTGACATGTAGTCCTCTTGTGGAAGAGCTCTCAGAGGAGTCTTATCTGTAAGTTTCCTCACCTCCTCACTCCAGCTTTCCCCAAGCAGATCTGAGTTCAAGTCATAATTCCCCACACGGCTTCTATGGCAATCCATCTGAAATTCTCACAGCAAGTAATCAGAGGCTGTCTTGTGACACAAATTGTAGCCTTGTGTTTTCTGGCATTTAAATCCTTATTTGATTAGTTGGATGATATCTCCCAAACCGATTGTAAGATTTTAAAACTATGGGGAAAATCCTATATTTATTTGCATCTATGAAAGTTTTTTTTGCCCCCAAATATTTGTTGGTTATATTTCCTCATATCTCCTTAATAGACTCAGGATCATTCTCTTGACATAAGAAAACAGTGAGCACTTTGGGAAGGATGCCTGTTTGGAGTTAGATAAAATACAAGTTTCATCAAATTTAGCTCTTAAAATTAGAAAGCTATATGGTCATATTGGAAGCCCTCATTAGCTAAAGACAAGTGGGATACATGGGAAAAGACCACTTAAAATAAATTTATTTTAAGCCAATTATCAGAATTTTATAGCAACTAGTAAAGTATGGTTTGATGAGTTGTTACATTAAAATAAATAGTCAAAAATTATATAAGAAAATTAATTTAAAATTTAAGAAAACAAGTTAAAATTACACCATGCTATTTTTTACAAAGCACCATAAAATCAACATTTGGGTTATTTAACCCATTTTTTTTTGTTTCCAAAGTTTATTAAAAATCAAAGAATAGAAAAACTTTACATAAGAATATGTCAATTTTAGCTTCCACATTGTTGTCCACACACAAAAAAACGACACATGATCTCTTTTGCTAAGTGTGTAGCACCTGACCGCAGTGGTAGACAGGCCAATTCATTTGGTTCACCTTGGTGGAAACAGAGCACGATTCCTGTGTTACCACTCGAGCTTTAAAAGGGCACCCAGGGTGCTCCTCGCAGTGGTTTCCTTCACATAGGTTTACGGTCAATGTTGCTAATGTGTAGAGATTAGTACAGGCCTACGTATCAGTTTTTATAAATGTTTCTTTATCAATAGGTTCAAAATTTAAATATTTTAAAATATTTTTGATAACTCAGTCATCAGGAACTGCAGACAAATTATGTGCTACTCTATTATGGAATGCTTCCTCGAAACCCTGCAGTCCTGGCTTCCATTTAATCTTTTTTTTGACAAAAATGTTATGATGGCAAAATATGTTCTCTTTCAATATTATGTTTAATTTACTCAGCATGACCCTAAAGATGATCATTTTTAAACAACAAAAATTTGAGGTATTCAACATTTCTCCTTTTTCGTTGATATTCAGGTCAGTTGCTTTTTTGAAGTACCTTGTCAATCTTTCCTCTACTTCAAATGTCAGCAGCTCTAACTCTGACAGATTTTCATTGTCCATGATTCTGTGATTTAGCAGTTCTCCAACACCACTTACATCATGAAGTCCTGAGTCTCTTGCAAAATTTCACTTTAGAATCCATTTTCATTATGTTTGCATTGTACTCTCTGATATTATCACAATCTATAATCAGCAAGAGACTAAGACTGTTTCAAGTAATTCATCGAGATAGATGCTAATACTAATGGTGAAAGGATTTTCAGGTAAGGATTAATTTTCTAAGTGGGCAGTTCATTAGTGAATATGTTCCTGGTATGACAATCTTTGCTTTCCAACATTACCATATAGCTTTGGGGACTGGGATAATGTTTGGATAATGAAGAACTCTTGTCATTTGCAATCAGATGAAAGTGAGAAAGTGGTAAAGCTGGAAATGCAAATTCATGTTATCTACAATGGGTAGTAGTTAAAATCATGAATGTGGCTGGGATACTCCTGGGCAAGAGAACTAGGGCTGATGCCTACGGAGTGAAAGCGAAAAAAATAAAACTTGTAATAGACAAAGAAGAGTAAAACATGAAGAAGAGTAATTGGAGCAGAAGCAAAACAAAATGCTATTATTGAATCTTAGGGGAGTCAGAGATGCATATTAAAGACAAAGGGGGTGCCCAGTTATATCTAATGTGGCTGAGAGGTCAAGAAGTTGTGGCTGAGAAATCATCCATGTTAATGCTTAAAACCCAACTTCAGAAACAGACTAAAAAGGTAGGACAAATGCCCCAGGAAGCCTCGGTCATACTTCACCTGGGTATTCTGTGAAAACTCCCACTAAGAAATCTATTATTAGTGGCCCATCACATTTGGAAGCATCTGGAGCCTTGTAAATTCACACACTTTGCTACTGGTACCTATACCTCCTCATTCGTTCACCCTCTAACCAAGGAGACCTTATCCAGGCTTAAGACAAGGATCTGATAAGTATTAGGTTGGTGCAAAAATAATTGCAGTTTTGCATTGCTGAAATTTGCCATTTGATATTGGAATACATTCTTAAATAAATGTGTTATAAATGATTTTAATGTGCATTTCTCACTTTATGTTTGTTTTGTTTTTTTTGCTAATGACTTATTACTCCCTGTTTATTTTATATTTATTTTGGACTATGGAAATGATGTTAGACAAAAAGCAAATTCGAGTGATTTTCTTATTTGAGTTCAAAATGGGTCATAAAGCAGTGGAGACAACTGCAACATCAACAGCACTTTTGGCCCAGGAACTGCTAAGGAACGTGCATTGCAGTGTGGTTGTTCAAGAAGTTTTGCAAAGGAGACGAAAGCCTTGAAGATGAGGAGCATAGTGGCCGGCCATCAGAAGTTGACAATGACCAATTGAGAGCAATCATTGAAGCTGATCCTCTTATAACTACACGAGAAGTTGCCAAAGACCTCTACACTGCCTTTCTACGGTTGTTCAGTATTTGAAGCAAATTGGAAAGGTGAAAAAGCTTGATAAGTGTGTGCCTCATGAGCTGACCGAAAATAAAAAAACTCGTCATTTGGAATTGTCGTCTTATCTTATTCTACGCAACAACAACGAACCATTTCTCCATCGGATTATGACATGTGATAAATAGTGGATTTTATATGACAACCAGTGATGACCAGCTCAATGGCTGGACCGAGAAGAAACTTCAAAGCACTTCCCAAAGCCAAACTTGCACCAAAAAAAGGTCATATTCACTGTTTGGTGGTCTGCTGCCAGTCTGATCCACTACAGCTTTCTGAATCCTGGCGTAACCATTACATCTGAGAAGTGTGCTCAGCAAATTGATGAGATGCACCAAAAATTGCAATGCCTGCAGCCAGCACTGGTTAACAGAAAGGGCCCAATTCTTCTCCATGACAACACCCAACCGCACGTCACACAACCAAAGCTTCAAAAGTTGACGAATTGGGTTATGACGTTTTGCCTCATCCGCCATATTCACCTGACCTCTCGCCAACCGACTACCACTTCTTCAAGCATCTCTACAACTTTTTGCAGGGAAAACGCTTCCACAACTAACAGGATGCAGAAAATGCTTTCCAAGAGTTGGTTGAATCCTGAAGCCCAGATTTTTACGCTCCAGGAATAAACAAACTTATTTCTCATTGGCAAAAACGTGTTGATTGCAATGGTTCCTATTTTTATTAATAAAGATGTGCTTGAGCCTAGTTATAATGATTTGAAATTCACAGTCCAAAACCACAATTCCTTTTGCACCAACCTAATAGTAAGTCAAAAAGAACATGAAGAAATTGAAAACAAGGTTTAAATTATAAATGTTTGGGGCTATGGAATTCTCAACCATTGCCTAGAGAAGTGTATAGAATCCAAATATATCATATCAGCATTCCCCAGAACAAATGTGCATAAGATGATTTCCCTCATATTGCATTAATTGTCTAATTGGACAAATTATGACAAAGCTTATAATATTTTAAAGCCTTTTTACAGAACTTTCTTGGTGCTTATTTTTATCTTTTCTTGGACTATCCTGAAAATTATTTGATATGTCTTTTTTTTTTTATTTGCCTATTAATAATGATATTCCACATTTATGAGTTCTGAAATCTACCATATTCAGGCACTGGAGTCAGCCAGCCTCATCAGCTGGTTCCTTTTAATCTGCAAATAACTTGGTACAATAATGGAAATGACTCAAGCCCTTGATAAAACCTTAAGAAATGTCCTTTCTATTTAAAGCCTTGCATCAAACACCTCTAACCAATTATGGACATGCGTCAGCATGATTTAAAAATCTAGCATTTTCATAAAAATTATCACTAGGTCCTGCTCTTGGCCACTAAGAAAAGCTAAAAATGATAAGTATTTCAAGAGCTCTAATAAATGGGGAGCATTTGGACATTTGTTAGAGCAGAGTAGAAAGTGAGGAACAGCAGTTTTCCAATATGTATGATTTCACTGGATGGGATATAAAAGTAAGTTATGGAAGAAATCTTAATAGCTTGTTCGATCCACTGCTGTTTTCATACCAGAGTCTGAAAAGGGCATCTCGAATTGCTGTCTTTGAGGTCTTACAGAAGAAGCTTTGTGTGGGCTTCAGATAGCTTTGAATATCTTAAAATCAAAAGGTTTAAGTATTGCCCTAACATGTGCCAGAAATCACAACATTTGTAAAGTTAAGAAGAAAAGGGAAAAAAAGATGTGGCTCAAGTGGTTGAGCACCTGCTTCCCTCATGGGAGGTCCTGGGTTCAATCCCCTGTGCCTCCCAAGAAAAACAAAACAAAACAAAAAAACAAATAACAAGCAAACAAACAAAAAACCTACTTAGGGGAGCCGATGTGGCTCAGTGGTTGAGCGCTGGCTTCCCACATACAAGGTCCCGGACTCAATCCCCTCCCTTAGTGCCTCAGAAAAAAAATAAAAAAGAAGAAGAAAAGGTTATTTAAACACTTCTTTTTAGTAATACTTTTCTGGGGGTCCAATTCTCACAATTAAACGTATTTCCCTTCATATTTCATAGCAATAATTACTAACTTTATAGTCTGAATTGTCTGCCCCTAAGGAAAAATAAAAACAGAAACAAAACAACTCATTAATCACAACCAGTCCTAATTTAGTATAATTTTAAACTATAGACAAGGTTTAGAATATGACACTGGAATGGGAAAAGGTGATGATGAACTTGCCAAAGGTCAAACTCTCATTGAGACTAACAGCCTGAGTTATGTTGCTTAATGGAGCAGGTTGACTCCAGCCCCTAATTTCCTCATTTTCTTTATCGACAAAAGGCTCTTGGAAAATTTCCTAGGTCATCCATTTTGATCAATGGCCAACATGCCTATTTAAACTGAAAAAGGAAGTGAAATTTCCTGGTACAGATATAATTTACCAGTAGCTAATGGAAGTGTTGTATAAAAGACCATTTCAAAACTATATACTGAGTATTAAGCTTTTAGGATACATTGGTACATCTTCTGGGATCCATTGTCTATACCAGGTAGGCCAGCCACTCTTGTAATGTCTCTCTTACCCCTGAATTGATGAATATTTAAGCATTCTGTTTACCACAGCTAGAATGCTCCCTCCTCCCACTGCACCCAACTTCATCCTGTTCTACCTCTTGATCGAAGCCTTTGATTCCACATTTTTGCCTTATAAATATATAGTCAAATGATCTAAAAGGAAAACATGATTTAAACATATACTTTGAAAATACATGATAAAGGGTGAATGACTGGGCTAGGAAAAGAAATGTTATTTGGATATTAAATATTTGAAATAACATGTTACAAATATTACATGACCTTTCTGATATGAATTTAGCAAATTGAGCAGACTCAGAGAATTATTGTCTGGAAGATAGGTTTACAGGGAATAGAAAGGGAAAAGAAGGGTTATGAGCCAATGCCCATACAGGCATAATCTATGATAAGGTGAAAATGTGTAGTTGTGCATTGAAGGGATATGACAGGAGGGTAGTGATAATATTGGGTTGGGCAGTGCAGGTTTGACAGGTGGGTAGATTGGGGGGGGGTATGTTGGAAGGTCCAGGGAACTGTGGGGAGGGTTGGGAGAGGGACCAGGTGAACACTGGGGATTGGCGGGTATGTGGTTGAAAGTACAAAGTTGGGAATGCTCTTATGGCAATAACACAAGGAAGGGTTACTGGTTTAGGGTGTTGAATGGGGGGTTGCATTCGGGACAGGGAACATCTGTAGCAGACTTCTAGGGAGTGTGTGAGTGATCATTTTGTCATAATGTGTTGTATCAATGGATGGAGACCCACATAATAAGTGGGAAGGAGTTGGACTCACATCCTGGGGTGGACCGATATGTTCACAAACACAGGGGCAGGAGTCTCTCCAGAGCATGGGTGGTTCCTAATAGGGGAGGACAAACCAGTGTGTCAAGACCTCAGTGTTGTTGTAAGTAACTATGAATCTTGTCATCTAAGGAGTGAAGCTGGGAGATCACTGTGGGCCCCAAGGGGAGGGGGATGGAGGAATAGAATAGATGGAAGAGGGGGTATTTAGTGGGCAAAGGAAATGTTCTACATGATCTTGCAATGATGGATACAGGCCACATTAAATATCATCAAAATTTATAAAACTGTACAGTCTAAAATATAAGCCATATGGTAAGCTATTGACCATGGTTAGTAGCTATGTCTCACTATTTTTATATCAGTTGTAACAAAGGTACCAGCCACATATAAAAATGTATTAATACTGGAAGGGGGAAAAGGGGGAGGATGTTGGTTATATTCTGTATGTGACTTTACTGTGACTGAAAACTTCTTTGAAAACAAAATGAAAAAAAGAAAGACAGTGGGGAATAAATGGAAGAAAATGTCACTGTACATACAAGACACCAGATACTACAATGATGAAAGGCAAAATGTCAAAAAAATTTTAAAAAAATAGTTTTCATTATTTTTAATATCCCAATCTTTTAATTTTATCTTATTTTTACTTTTTAAAAATTTTTTATGTATTTTATTTCTTATATTTAAACCTATCATTATTATTTCATTTTCCTATTAATTGTATTTGGCTATTTTATTGGCTTCATTTTTGAAGAAGCTTTGGATCACAGAAGGGTTACAACTGGGGCAGGGGAGGATCAATGGTGTGGGGTGTCAGTGATGGGGGATACATGAGAGGAAGTTCACCTGGGCATACATATAAGGTATATAAATATGTTCAAATGTTCATGGGGTGTTGTCACAGTGGGTGGAGACTCACACAATAACCAAAAGAATATTGAATTCCTATCCTGGAGAACTCTGTCACATTCTGTAATGAAGAAGCAACAGTCCCCTAAGTGCAGGGGCAATGACTGGCAAAGGAAGATGATCCATTGATGGGCCCTTGACATTGATGACTATTCTTATGAACTTTTACTCTTGAAATTGAAACTTAGCCTAGTGTTGTGGGGTCCCTAAGAGTTACCTCCTGAGAGCCTCCTTGTTGCTCAAATGAGTCGTCTCTCTAAGCCAAACACAGCATATAAATGCATTACCTTCCCCCCAGCATGTGACATGACTCTCAAGGATGAGCCTCCCTGGCACAGAGGGATTGCTACCAAGCACCAACTAGCAATGCAACTGGTAAAAGATCTTGAATAAAAAGGGGGAAAAGGTAAAAACAAATGAGTTTATTTGGCTAAGAGGTTTCAAAGTGAGTCAGGAGGTCATCCCAGAGGTAATGCTTATGCACATCTCAGCAGGATCTCATAGACTGCCAAAGTGGATACTACCTCAAATAAGTGGTGCTCCTGAGGGATCTGGAAACAACCAGGTCCTATGGTCAGGGAAGATAGCTCTGGAGTT
>JAQZBX010023549.1:7009-30853 GCA_029593785.1 Cabassous unicinctus | reverse complement strand
TTATTTATCCCCCCCTTGCTGCTTGTGCTTGCTGTGTCCATTTGCTGTGTGTCTTCTCCATGTCTGCTTTTCTTCCCCTCACTGTGAGGTCCCGCTGCATCAGCCCCTTGCGCCGCACGGGCCGACCTGCCCTCACAAGGAGGCCCCGGGAACCGAACCCGGGGCCTCACACATGGTAAACGGGGGCTCTATCGGTTGAGCCACATCCACTTCCTGTTGTGAGGGCTTGCTGCATCAGCCCACTAGGCTGCGCGGGCCGGCCGGCCGGCCTGCCCTCACAAGGAGGCCCCGGGAAGCGAACCCGGGGCCTCCCATATGGTAAACGGGGGCTCTATCGACTGAGCCACTCCCGCTTCCCAATAGGAAGGGTCTTTAGCTGGCAAGACCCTGATCAGATTTAGGGTTAGATAGACAATCCTTGCAGCAGGTTAATTGGAGGAGGACAAGACTGGAGGCAGGGAGAAGTGTTGGAGTTTTACCTACATTGATCTGAAAGCAGGTCCCATCATGGAGAGAAGGCATAGGACTTTGGATGTTCCTGCAGGGAGGCATCCTCACAGAGCCATCATGCTCTTCAATCAACAGCAGCCTCACCTGGGAGCCACTGTCCTCTCTTCAGGTATGTTGGATCACCACGAGGTACCAGGTTACTCCTGATCTCTGAGACAGCTCTTTGATTCTCTTAGGCCACGCTTAGACCAAGCTGTGGGCGAACTCTACAGACGGGGTCTAGTCCGGAGCCTGCGGTGGAAGACAGCTCTGGCAGGCCCAGGAAAGCGAGGTGTAAATGGCCACAGCCCCAGAACCCATCCAATCAAGCTGTCCTGGTGTGCAAGTTTGCGCCCTCATGGTCCACCCCAGTGTAAGCTCCACCCTCTCAGTGGACATTCAGATGCAGCCATAAGAAAATGCTGGACCTCCTTCCAACATTTGGATGAAAGGGGACCAGGGAACTGCTTTTCTTAGTTTCCCTTCTCGTCCCACACACTAGCTTCCACATGCCACCTTTGAATTATTCCAAACGTTCCCAGGCAAAAACTCAAAGATCCATCAAGCAGTCTGGCCCAGGAGCCAACCACCTGGCATGGATGCCAGACATCAGGGCAGGCATTAGTCATTTGGCTGCTGGATGGGAGGTCACCTGGGTGGCCAAGGTGACAGAGACCACACAGGGGACTCAGAGGAGAGACTTTTTATCAACAGGTAAGCAAATACACTAACATAGTGTAACAACCAGTAGAGTCATGTGTGTGTATATCAGCTGACAGGGGTGCCTGGATAGAGGGGTAACATTAGACTGTTCTATTAAAGTTTTATGAACAAAGTGAAAGAAGCAGTGTTTTCCCCTTTTCTCTCCATACCTATTCATGAGACAGCAGGTGGCCCAAACCATAGACCACAGTCTATGGGTTGCTTTGCCCTATGGAGTGATTGCTAAAGAAACCAAACACACACACGGTCACAGAACCTCTCCTAGAGGTGTTACCTGACCAAAAATAGAAATATCTTTAAAATCATAACATAACCCTCACTGTACTCTGCAGATTCTTGACTCTCCAGCTAGCGCTGAATAAATGCACATTTTTTTCATCCTAATTGTTTTCAGACCACTGACTAGAATTATACCATCAAAAGGCCGCTGTCATGTTCAGTATACATTTTAATAGACATCTTTAAACATTTAGACAAAATATTATTTTTAAATGGTAATTCTTTAACTGGTAAATGTAATTACCTAACTTTAAAGAAAAAAGAAAGCCTGACAATCAAACTATTCTGTTACTGCTTTACCGAAGCACCTAAAATATCTTTCCAGCAAATGAAATGATTCTTTATTTTATGCTTTCAAAAATGCATTAGGGTAATTGCTCTACAACAAATCGCCTTCTCTGCTCCAAGCTTTGCTGCCACATCTCCCACGTGCCCATCAATTGTGCCATTGTCATGATATCCTGATGATCACCAGGGGTGAGTCCCCCTAACAGCATGTTTATAAGAGTATTCAGTTGAGCAATCTGCAAAATAATTATATTTCAATGGAGATATTATGCTGTGAAAAAAATCTATTATATGTCAAGTGCTAAATGAAGCAGTTATGGAGCCAAGACACATTTATTGGTGCTTTTAATCAAAGCAAATAACTTTTGCAAGTGGATCATTCCATTGTTTTCTTGCAGTTTTAATTTACTTCTTTAATAACAAAAATATACTTCCACCTAGCTGCCATCACTTTACTTCTGAATGAAAAAAACACAGATTCTTTCATTTTACATTCCTGGTTTACCATCTCCATATGGTTGGAATCTGTTTGCCCAAAGCCTTAGGGCAAAAAGTATACAGAAGGAAGCTAGGTCCTTACAAAGATTGTCGGAAAGTCCACGTCTTCCTTAACTCCAAAGTGAGACTAAATAAGAGCCCCCTAACCCCATCTGTTGGTGGCAGAAGAGTTGAGGAGCTTTTGCTCCGAGGCATTTCGTTATTTTGTTCCTGTGTGAAGTTTAAAGTTCAAAGCAGAGGAGGTTCTTCCCAGGCTTCACATTAAACCCAAACCTGCTTTCTTTCAACATGCCAGTCACCGCCACCACAGCAGCGGGAGCTCTGAGCTTGCCTCTCAAGACTAAAATTCAAAACATACAGTTGAATTTCCAGAACATTGTGAGTGTACAAAGAAATCACTCTTTTAAATCTCAAAATGGAACATAAAGCCATAGACCTTCACAATGCCTTTCACCACACCTTGGCACAGACCACAGACATTTTGACCTACAATCTTAATGATTCTTTTAGCAAAAAAAGCTGACATTTGCTGAAGGTTTGCTATGTGCCAGGGCCTGGCTTAAGTGCTGGACAAGCAGTACCTCCTAGAATACTCACAACTGCCCTATGCAATAAATCCTATTATTACCCAAATTTACAGATTAGGAAACTAAGATTTAGGGAGATTAGGTAACTTTCCCAGTCACCAAACCAACTTCCCTAGTATGCTACCAGTAGATGCTCAACAGATGTTGACTGACGGCAACAAAGCTGCTTAAGAAAGTCTCTTTCCAAAGGGAAAAAAAGGGGAAATTTTAGGTTGCATTTAAGTCACCATACACACACAGCCATAGAACTATACAACACAAATAACTAGTGAGCTAAAGTTAATCGCATAATTATAATAACATTGTTCACGAATTCTAACAAAGGTACCACCCTAACACAAAATGATAATAATAGGGAAAACAGTATGTGTGAGAACTCTGTACTTCCTGCATGATGTTTCTGAAAACCAAGTTCTCTAATGAAAAGTAATATATTTTTAAGCCTTTCTATTTAAAACCATTTCAAGCCCTCACCATGATGCAACTGTCCACCAAATCTGAATGCTTTTCAAAGTCACTTGGGCGAGAAAGTCTAACATATCATAAAGTCAGCAGGAACTGGAGTTCTGGGGGTCTCTGCCCAGTTAGCTGAGGGGATCCCTTCTCTAAGGTTCAACAAGCCCTGGCCCAAGGGAAAGACTTGGCCCACAGGCCGTCCTCCCCTTTCTGCCTTCAATTTTATTTGCATAAAAGTTCAATTTGAAATTCTATCCAAACCTCATGGTTGGGATTCCCTTTCTAATGTCTGTCTGTTTTCCAAGCAGGGAGTGTGACTAATCTCAACGTTGATCGGAGGAGCCCACGGCTTGCCCTGCAGAGCCTGGCTCAGGTTACAGCCCACACCCCTTCAGCGTCTGAGTCCCAGGATGCTCCTTCTCCACTGCACCCCCAATCCCAACACTGCCGACCGCAGAAAGGAAAGAGGGAGTGTCCCGGCTTCTGGCTGTCTCAGGATAAAGCCACTGACTCTGCAGCTTGCTGGGCCTCCTTCCTCCCGCCCTTCCACCCTCTAGCCCTCCAGCCCTCCAGCCCTCCAGCTCTGTCCACTTGTTATTGCTAAGCCTGTAACGTATAAAGGGGACTAATTATTACAGTAAATGGGCCACAGTTCAGTATAGATCTTGCGAAAGAGAGTGTTCACAAGAAACTTTTCCAGAACAAAGTAAGTCAAAGGGATGCTAGCAACTGAAGGAGAAAGCCATCCTGGGGAGTCGCAGAGGTTGTGTATGTATGTGTGTGTGCGTGCATGAGCATTAAGGCTAGAGGGAGGGGGATTCCGGGAATAGAATCATCTGCCCTCGCCATTCTAAGGAGGAATGAGAGGGAAAAATAATACTGTGTGGAACTGAGATCTGTCTTTGGCTGGAGAAATTTCTTAAAGTTTAGATCAAGAAGTTTCTACTCACGATCCCAAGAGCTGAGTCACTTTCTAAACTAATATTTAGCACTGACTATGTGCCAGACTCTGTGCTGAGCATTTCAAATGACTCCCAACATTTGCCCTATGAAACATATACCATTACCTGCATTTTACAGATGAGAAAACTGGGACACAGAGACGTTAGGGCATTTCCTCGATGTCACACAGCTAATCAATGGTGGAGCTGGGAATGAAACATGGGCAGCCTGACTGAGAGTTGGTGCTCTAAACTCCATGCTAATACTTCACCGTAGTCCCGAAACAAAAAGTGATGTGCCCTAATGATCACCATTACCACCCCTGGATCCAAATGAGATTTCCAGACATCAGTAAGCAGTCACTTGGGAAGCTTGTTAAAATGCAGGTTCCTGGCTACATCCCAACAAGTCTGACTACTCAGGTCTGAAGCAGGTCCCAGGAATTTGCATTTTATATTAGCATTCCAGCTGGTTCTAATGCAGAGGATGCAGAGGCACTTATCTAAGGCCCCAAATTCCTGAGTTGAGGTAACTTAGCTGTCTGCACATCAGCCTGCCTCCCCATTCCCAGTGCGAGCACACTGGGTTTAGGGATGTATACTGGATAGAAATACAGTAAAACTCTGAGAGGTGGGGTTTTCCTCTAAGAAATTTGTTTTTAAAACCCAAAATTGGGGAGAAAGAATTAAAATGACTGAGTGTTTAGAAATGAACAAGTTATTGATAGACATTTGACAGATCTGTTAGCAAATTTGGAGAAATAGTAACGATATATACTTAGAACTGAAGAACTTGAAAAAAAAAAAAAAAGGCAAGTATTTACTTCCAAAAAAGGGCAGTTTGAGGAAAAATAATTACATTACACTTATTGACTAGGCAGTGAAGAATTCACAGTCATCACAATGTAAACACTGACTATTAATTGAACGAAAGCCATAATATAAATATTTCTAAGGGATGTGGGTGAGAAGTGCGTGAATAGGTAAGTGAGCTAAATTATTACCTACCACAAAAGAAAGTCAACAGATAAGGAACAAACCGCGAAGTAATTTTATGAGCACATTATTTGGAAATAAGGAGGTAAATATCAGAGGAAACAGTTAAAAGTGTTGAAAGTGGGTGCTTCTGGGGAAAAAGACTAGAGGTGGGAGATGAAAGGGAGGGGACAGCTGCTTTTTGTTACAAGCCTTTTCTTTCTCTTTGGTTGTTTACATGCATGTATTGCCCTACTAAAAGAAAAAGTTAATTTAAAACATAATGAAGTGAGATACCGTACTTAAATAGTTCTGGCACCCCAGACAGTGAGCACCTTCACAATAGTAACCAGTGCTGCGGTGGCCGACGCCCCTGCTGCTCTGCCGTGTGCCCCACCTCACTGTCACTCATACCCGCCTGCTCCACGTGCAGAACCTTAGGGTTCATATTTTGGACAGCCCAGGACATTCTCTGGGGCCTGCTCAGGCTTTCTGTCCACTTCGCTTTCACTTCCATTACACTGGTCTTTATTTTTTGGTACAGGGCCAGGGATATTGAACCCGGGACCTCTTATGTGGGGGAAGCCGGCACTCAACTGCTGAGCCATGTACGCTTCCCACACACTGGTCTTCTTGCTGCTTCCCCCAACTGTTGAGTGCAGTCCTGCTTCCAGGCCCTCCTGCCCACTGCCTCCCTGCCCACATTTGCCTCCCAGACTTTCTGAAGGGCACCCTTCAGGCCCTCTCAAACTTCTCCTCCCAAGAGAAGCTGCCCCAAGCCGTCCTCCTAGCATCTCCAACCCTTTTTACTCTCTCCCCTCACCCTACTTTATTCATTCATAGCATTTGTCACTACCAGAAATATCTGTTTGCCTGTCCACTCCCTCTCCCTCGGCGAGTATAAACTCTAAGAGGGCAGGGACTTTGTCTTCGCTGATGTGTCCCCAGCACTAGAACTGTTTCTGGCCCAAAGTAGGAGCTAAATAAATATTAGTTGAGTGAATGCATGGATGAATGGGTAGGAAGATGGGTGAATCAATTAATAAACAAATACTCTCAGGCTGTGAATCAGGTCCCATCCTCTAGTTTGTGCAGTTCATGGGTTAAGATAATTTTTCAGGTGGCCTGAAATCATTTCCAGAAATTGCTTCCTCCATCTTTACATCTGCCTCACCTAGCAAAGCCTACCTTTCCCATGGAAACAGCAACCTCTACAGCCCTCTCCCTTCCTGCCTCCCCACACTTCTCTTAGCTGCAGGTGCCCATCCTTAAGGAAGAAACCTATTTTCAGGTTCTTCAATTGATAAGTCTCAGCACATACTTTTTTAAAAATGTATTTTTATTTATTTAAGTTTTTAAAAGATACTTAGATTACATAAAATGTTACATAAAAAAATATAAGCGATTCCCATATGCCCCGCTCCCCACTCCTCCCACTTTCCCCCACATTAACAACTTCTTTCATTAGTGTGGTACATTCATTGCAATTGATGGACACATTTTGGAGCATTGCCACTAAGCATGGATTATAGTTTACATTGTAGTTTATACTCTCTCCCACTCAATTCTGTAGGTTATGGCAAGATATATAATGGCCTGTATCTGTCATTGCAATGTCACTCAGGCCAAATTCCAAGTTCTGAAAATACCCCCATATTGCACCTTTTTCCCCTCTCCCTGACTACAGCATCTCCAGTGGCCACTGACTCCACATCAATGATACAATTTCTTCCACTGCTAGAATCACAATAAGTCTATAGTAGAATGCCAGTAAGCCCACTGTAGTCCATATTTTATTCCCCAATCCTGAGGATTCTGGGATGGTGATGCCCACTCCACCTCTAATTGAGAGGGGACTTATATCCCATATGGCTGATGGATGGGACCTTTTGTTTGCAGTTGTAGGCTCTCTCAGTTCCTTGGTGTGGTGGTTGTCCATCCTCACCTCCCCATCAGCTGTCCTGGGTGAATCCAATGAACTGGAGAGTAGGTGTTGCAACTCCGCTGAGGCTCTGGGCCCAGCTAGCATATGGACAGCCCAGAGATTAAAGTCTCTTGGATGTACACCTACCAAATCCAGCACCAACTATAGATTTGAATAAAAGGAACAGAAGAGTCATGTGTAGAGAAGTCACATCTGAGTCCAACTCTGTCACACTCAGGAGCACAAACTCCAAAGTAGGGCCCACTGGCAAGGACCAAATTCCGGAGCTATCTGCCATGACCATAGGACATGGGTGTCTCCGGAGCCCTCAGGAGCCCCACTATTTGGGGTAGTATCTACCTTGACCATCTATGAGATCCTGCTGAGACATGCATAAGTGTCACCTCTCTGATGACCTCCTGACTCACTTTGAAGTCTCTTAGCCATATACATTCATTTGTCTTTACCTTTTCCCCCTTTTATTCAAGGTCATTTTCCAGTTGTTTCACCAGCCAGTGCTTGGTAGTAATCTCTTGGTGCCAGGGAGGCTCATCCCCAGGAGTCATGTCCCTCACTGGGGGGAAGGTAATATATTATATGCTGAGTTTGGCTTAGAGAAAGGTCACATTTGAGCAATACGGAGGCTCTCAGGAGGTAACTCTTAGGCACCCTACAACACTAGGCTAAGTTGCAAATTCAAGAGCAAAAGGCTCATAAGCATAGTCATCAATATCAAGGGCCCATCTATTGACCATCTCTCTTCACTAGTCATTGCCCTTGTACTTGGGGGATTGTTGCTGTTCCATTAGAGAATGTGGCAGAGCTCCCCAGGATGGGAATTCAATAATCTTTCAGTTGTTGTGTGATTCTCTACCCACTATGGTAATGTTCCATGAACATTTGAACATATTTATATACCTTATATGTATGCTCAGGTGAAATTCCTCCCATGTATCCCCCATCACTGACACCCCCACCCCATTGATCCTCCCCTGCGATAGTTGTAAGCCTTCTGTGATCCAAAACCTCTTCAAAAATGAATCAGCACATACTTTTAATAATCCAAAGATTTTTTAAGCTCTGGACATGAGGTATGCAAGAGCACAGGACAAAGACAGCACTCCTAGAGTGACATAGTGAAGAGAGCTGATGCACTTGACAGGGAAAAAGCCCCAGGAAATTGCACTGTGGTCACCCACAATATTAACAGGCTTTTCCTTGGCTTAGCTGAAGCTAGATACTACAAGCTGAGAAGGTAAGAGTGAGCAACTAATGGCTTCTAGACTTACCCATCTCCTGGAGGGGTTTTTAAAAAATGGGTTTTGCATAGTCTGCTAATTTTTGTCAGCACTAAAAATAATCTCTAAAATCAAAATCTTTTATAAGTCATATTTTTAAAATTCATTCTGCAAAAGCAGATGCACTACTGCAACTCATAAGATTCACAAACTATACTTCATATTGCAAGGAAATGTGAAAAATACAAAATTGGTAGAATTTTATTTTCCCAATAGTCTTAGAAACATCCATCTTAGACTCACAACAAATAATTTTCTCAAACAATTAACAACTCCAAATCATAAATGGGCAAATTGGGCCTCTGCTCAAATAGGAAAAAAAAATTGGCTTAATATATTTTGGTTTAAAAATGAGTGTGATTTCTCCTACCTTGCAATGATTTAAAAATATTGTTAGGAAAGCTTCTTATCTTTAAGATTAAGCACCTCTGTTCCTATTGGTTTTAGCAATGCTCAGAGACTCTCATCAAGTTTTATTTCTGTCCCAGTGTAACTTCCCATTTCTGAAAAGTGTTACCAAAGAAACCAACAAGCATTTATTGAGTTGTGCTGTGAGTGCCTGGAAGGTCATTCATCTTTGGATACTCAGTATTCTAGGAGAGAGAGAGTGGAACCATAAGACTTGCACAAAGTAACATGTGTGAAGTATTGAAAGAAAAAGTAAGAGTTTAGCTGGGTTGGGCTGACTAAATTAGGGGCCAGTTGGGCTACAGTAACTACAACAAAGTTTCACAGAGAAATGAGTATCAGGCCAGGACGCAGTGACTGGATAGGCCTAGGCAGGGGTTCTTAACAAGGGGTCCATGAGCGTGAATTTAAATTAAAAAAAAAAAAAAAATACATTATTCTTGTGGGGACGTGTAGGTGTGGGGGTGATATATTTATTAAATAATACACAGTATAGTGTGGACTTAGTAAGGGGTCCGTGGTTTTCACCTGACTGGCAAAGGGGCCCGTGGAACAAAAAAGGCTAAGAACCCCTGGCCTAAGGGAGAGACAAAGGCTGCCCTTGAGATGGGAAAAAGGGTGACTGAAGAGAGAACAATCTGTGAGCTGACCCGCCTGGGTGAGGGAGCAGAGGCCAGAAGGAGCCCTGGGCTTGATGTGATAAGTAACAGGGACCTAGACGGAAGGAATGGCCTATTAGAAACAGTATTTGGGACAGACTGGTGTGAGGTATGTGCCATTTGCTGAGGAGGCTCTTAGAATACTCCCAGTCACAGGGAAAAGGACAACCCCTGCAGATATTTGAAAGAGAGAAATCGTCCAGAGTGGTTAAGAGCATGGGACATGGGTCTCAGGTGACCTAAATATCCCTGGCCCATCACTTAGGACTGAATGACCTTGAGCACATTAATTAGCTCTCTCACCTGAGGAATGAAAGTGGCACGAGGATTAAAAGTATGGAAGAAACGTGTTAGCATTTATTATGGATAATACATTTTAAAATTATTTAAATTTTAAAAATTAGTTTTAAAGTAGAAGACTCGCTGATAATTTCCCCATTTCTAGCCAAGGAGATTGGGGTGCTGTGGACAGAGCTGGGAAAGACAGGCTCCCCAGGGAAGTGAAAGGCAGTGAGTCACTGACTGGGACTTCAAAAAGCTGGGTTTAGGCTGACAGTGAAGCTTTCAGGTAGAGGTGCCAAGGCAATTAAAACACCACAATTTAGACTGAAACCCTCAAATATGAGAATTCAGAAATAAAATTTACTCCTCAGGAAATAAAATAGTAGGGAAAATGCTGTAATAGTGCTCCTATAACCTGTTTCTTGCAAGACACTATGGGAAGAATATATTTTGTTTGGTGATTGAAAAAAAAATACTTCAAGAGACCTCTAGTTAGAAAAAAGAAAGAAAAGTTTCTGAAATTTGATCATTTGGTCCTGAAATTGACCATAGTTAGAATAGACAATTGGATCATTTTTTTTTTCCCGGGATGTGTTTTTCCATCTCTGGCCTTTTATTTTAGAAGTTTGCAGTAGTCAATTCTCTATTAGCTTTGTTAATGGAGAGGAGCAGTGACATAGATAAAAAACAAACCACAGATAACACAAAAATGATTTACTGCCACTCACAGGTTCTCCTCAACCCCCAGCCTGTCCCCTTCCCAAAGTCTTCCAATCAGCATCTGAAGACCCTCGACACGTGGTGTCAGAAGGAGACTGTGGGTCACACAGATAATCTACTCAAGGGTAATGGATTTGACTACAATTTAGCATTGATTAATTATAGTGTCCAATTTTAATTCAGTGCTACTCACTAACTAATTAGATAAGGTTTTTCTATGCTCTATTTTTGGCACAGAAAATTCTGAGCATAGGTACTTTAAAATTAGCAGTGCTGATGAAATTTAATAATTATTTATCCCTGACCTCACAATGAGCATGCCATGAGGTTCAGGAGATCTGGGTTCTTCCCAGTCCTGCCTATGACAGGGAATAGGTGACACCAGCAGTCAAATTCACCTCTCTGAGATTTCCTTGCTTACAAAGCTAGTGGTTGGACAAGGTGGATGTCTGAGGTTGCTTCAAGGTAATCATTCTGGTCTAGGTTGTATCCATAATGCATGCCTTGTTTTCAATGCATTTGCCCTTAGACCTGTATTCATAAATAAATATAGCAGTGGTTCTAGTAGTCCAGGGGACTTTAGCAATGTTAGAGACATTTTTGATTGTCATGCCTGGGGAAGGGTGGGGGAGAGGTGATAAGGGCATCTGGTAGGTAGAGGCCAGGGATGCTTCTAAACATCCTGCAATGCACCCAGGACAGTTCCCCAAAACAGAGAACTGCCTGGTCCAAAATATCAATAGTGATGAGGGTGAGAAACCCTGACATATAGAAAGATATTTTAACATCATTCAGTGGCCTAGGAATTGCCCGATTTTGGAAGAGGACTAGAAGCTTAAATTATAGAGTAAAAGAATATTAAACTGGAACTTATGAGACATCAAAGATTCTATAAACATGAAATTCCAAAATGAGGTGCCAGACCACCAAGTAGGAATTTCAAAGAGGGTTACTAAAAGCTGGATAGGCAACCCTGAAACCTTCAAGGAGGATATAAAAGTGATACCGAGCAAAAGTGGGTTCTTTTCTCCTAATGTCTTGGGGTTTCAAAGACAGAAAAAGTTTATTAGGCTGCGCAAGCAAAGGAGCACAGTCGGCCTCATGGCCCAAAACTGCCTCTCAGGTTTGCAGAAATTCTAGTATTTTATAGCATCAGGATGATAATGAGTAATTGGGGTGGAGTTTGCACAGGTTCTTTCATTAAAAAATATTAAGGGGCTGAACCAGGATGGGGGTGGGTACTGACAGGGTCCAAGGGTAAGTTACAAAGTTATAACCATTATCAGAGATCAAGGCATCTGGGAGAGAGGGATACCAAAAACAAAAGGTCAGCTACAAGGTCTTTCATATGGATATCAGAGGAAGGTGGAGTAGTCAACCCTTTCCATAGAAATGTTCATATACAAAGGTAAGAGCCATCTGGAGTAATCATTAAAATAGCAGGTCTGTAGCTGGAAATGGCCACATAAAAAGGGTGAAGTTAGTCTAGCAAGTTTCAGTAATTTCAGATATTAGCCATTTTGACTAATTTAAAAAGAATCTATATAATGTTTCTTAACCTTCAGTTACAAAAGGGTTCAAAGAGTGGGTCTTGGGAAAGGATGGGTGAGAGGAATTCTTTTGCGACACCTACTCCCATCCCACAGGGAAAAAGAGCGGTTTGGAGCCATTTTGAATTCTGCCTACAGAGAACCTCTGGGGAGTGATGGGACTCCAAAGACTTTATAGAGTGGAAACTCCAGAAAACAAGGGAATGTGAAGAGAGAAGCAGCCAGTGGAGTAGTGAGGCAGGTTAGTAAAGGGAAAGAGGGAAGGTGGCTGGGACCCAGCAGAGAACATGGCTGTGAGACCCCGCCCAGAAACCCCCTGCTACTAAGAACAAAGCCAGAAAGACCCCACCTAGACCCTGGCCCCAAGGTCCCATTTAGAACTCTTTTTGGGGTCAAGGGGAAGCCCTCCATAAAGCCAAACAACAGGCCTCCCTTTGGCCCCCTCAGAGCTAACAGGTAGGGCAATCAATCAGAACAGCAAACAGCTGTTCCCTTTAAATGCACATTGAAACATTGATTAATACATTAGAATAGAATTCTATGTGTAAAACAAGAGCTGCATTTTGCTTTAGAATGATGGTAGAAATTTCTACTCCTTAAGTGACTAGAAAATTCCTGGAGTCTGCCAGAGCTTTCATCCAATGAAAGGGAACTCCTCCACTGAATATATCTTAAAAAGCAATGGAAGTCAAAAAAGTTTCATTCCAATTACATCTTACTGGTCACACTAGTTCAATGTACCAGTTACATATATAAACTTACATTTTCATTCTTCAAGAATTTTAATTAATAGTCTTCATGAGTTCTTTGCCTAAAGGGAAAAAAAAAAAAAAAAAAAAAACCTGCTGGATATTTCCTTTTTTAATTAGATATTTAAAATCTCAAACTTTCTGAGTTCGAAAAGTATAAATTTGATTCCTGTGGTGGTTTGAAGCTGTATGTACCCCCCAAAAACAAAACCAGAACTAATTTAATCCATTCCTGTGGGTGTGAACCCATTGTAAGGAGAGCCTTTTGATGAGGCTACTTCAGTTAAGGTGTGACCAAGCTCATTTAGGATGGGTCTTAGTCCTATTGCCAGATTCTTTTATAAACAGAATAAATTCTGACATGACAGAGAGAAAGCCACAGAAGCAAGAAACTGAAATCAGTGAAACTCAGAAGGGAAGGGAGAGACCAACAGACACCACCATGTGCCTTGCCATGTGACAGAGGAGCAAAGGATCTCTTGCAGCTGGTCTTTGGGAAGAAAGCCTCTTCTTGATGATGCCTTGATTTGGATATTTTCCCTGCCTCAAAACATGAGGGAATAAATTCCCATTGTTTGACCTCACTCATTCCATGGTATTTGCTTTGAGCAGCCTAGGAAACTAAAACAGTTCCTATGGATTTTGAATCAACTTTATTGAACTTTGTACTCTGAGGGATATATATATTCCGTCATCAGAAACAAAGCTCTCAAAAGAGTATAAACTTAGCTGTGAATTCTCCCAGAATTTATAGGTCCTCACTTTGATTATCTCAAATTCTCAAAATTTGAGACTAGCAACATTGTGAGATATTACTAGCTTGTTAGCTAGTAATGTTAATGCATTAAACGTTTCAATTACTTTTTACTAAAGTCTCCTGATCCATTTAAAAACAATGGATCCTAGAATCTCACCTTTCATTTGCATGGACCTGAAGTAATTTCTCCTGGGTGTCCTCAAAGACACAATGAGAGGTTTGAAATAGGTAAAAATGCCATGCACAAATGTAAAAGTGATCTTGTATTTATTTCAGGGAAAACCACAGGTCTTCACATTGAGGTTTTTTCAAACTAAATGTTATTGTTTCCTTTCTTTATATTTCCCCTCATATGATTATAATTGATGAAGAAGGAGAATAATCAGTGACTTTAGAATGTTTCCTAGGACCCCAAGGTCCTGGCTCAGAGTGTGTTCCGGGGCCCAGTAGTAGCAACATCTCCTGGAAGCTCAGGTCCCACCCCAGACCTGCTGAATCCTAATCAGCCCCTTTACAAGATTCCTTGGTGATCCTTAGGATCACCATTGAAAAGACCTGAATGATTCTGGCTAACAATTTAACACAAGACAATTAAGTGGAAATAACCCTGTTAGGATGAATCTAGAGTCACAAAAATAAATAAATCCACAGAAGAAACAACATAAATCCTTGGCAATGACAATTACTTTTAACCCAAAGAGAGTAACGAAGACTTTTCACTAAGTGCTCTCTGTAACCGTATGCACCTGATTTACTGAAATACAGCTAGGACTCAGCATGTAACTCCCAAAAATATACTGGCCGACTATTGCGTAAGATCTACAATTTTCCTAATAATCCCAACAAATTAGTTATCGTGAACACTTTTTTTTCTCATCGGCTATGGGCTTCTAAACCCCTGGACAAGATCAGAAAGATAGGAATAAATTGTTCCAGTGAATATTTTTTCTTTTATGCCATTTGGATGATACCCACACCTGTGGTTCTCAAACTTTGCTACACATTTTAGAGTCAAGCAGTGAGCTTTTAAATATCCCAATGCCCAGATTGCACTCCATACCAATTAAATCAGAATCTTTGGGGATGGGGCCCAGGCATCAGTTTTTAAAAGTTTCTAGGTGATTCCAGTATGCAACCAAGATTGACAACCAAGGACCTGTATGACTCAAATGGAAGGAGAAATTTGTCAGTTGTATAGTGTATCAAAAGAGAGCTAATATTCATAATTTATTTAGAGGGGGTAGTGTAGGTATAATCATCTAGACGGGCATATTAACAACTTACTCAGACTCTAATTAGCTCTAATCTAGTTTGTGGTAGTCACCTACTCACTTTTCTCCTGTTTCTAGTCTTGGCCACTGGTACGTACTCACACTCTACACTGGTGGAGAGGAAACATCTCTCCTATCTGCCCCATTCCCCCAACCCAGAGATTTCTCTGGAGGAAGGGGGGTATCAGACCATGTCCCTACCCTACTTAAAACCCATCAAAGCCTCCCCATCACCTACCCAATAAATTCTAAGCCCCTTAACCTGGCAAGCTGGGCCCTCATTGGTTTATCCCATGCCTTCAACTTCACCTCTTGCTGCTTCCTACCTTTGTGCTCATTAATTCTGAACTAGTAACACATTTTCACATTCCCCAAGCCACTCCATACCCTCGGCCTCTTTGTCCATGCCTTCTCCTCACTTTTTGGACCCCTCACCTCTCAAGACCCTAGCATTGGTCTCACTCCTTCAGGAATGCCTCACTTTCCCCCACCCAATTTCCTTAAATTTGCTTTCAATAGTCCTGCTCTCTGCTCCAAAGCCAAGGGAACAGCATGTAAATAAGCACAGAGATGACAGAGTGTGCTATGTTCCAACAAAAGCCAATAAACTAATAATTGCAGATGTGGGTGAGATATGTAGTAGGAAAGGGATGGGGCGGTGTCCCAAATAACCAACCCCCTTCCTTCTATTGCTATGCAGACGCACACGACCAGGTGAAAGCAGGCTGTCTTAATCACGGGAGCTTTCAAGAGCTTGGGTTAAAAAGGACCCACACCAGTTTAGGGGAGGATTTTCTCTGATAACACAAAACAAAACAAAAAACTACATTCATTTCTAAATTTTTGAAAAATTAACTGAAGAAAGATGTGTTCCTAAACTTTGAATGATAAGCACACTCTGTCTAGGCGACACTATCTTAACTATCATCTAAACTCACGACCTCAGACTTCGATGATGCTACAGAACTGTGTTAGGTTGCCATCCATTTAAACAGTCTGGGGGAATCTCCTAGCCTTTATGATTCTCATCAGAATCTATGGAATAACAAAAGAGAGCAATTATAGCTATCTGCCCCCTATGTACTAATAATAAAACCACTCACCTAGATTACAAATGATACTAAGGTCACAGGGACTATCTCTTTTTGCCTTATTAATCAATTTTCTTTACCTCATCTTTCACTTGGCTTAGTTGAAGGGAAGAAAATAACTAGCATGTATAGTGTATAGAGTTTTATGCCAAGCACTGTGTTAGGAGTATTTCTGTATATATTTTCTTACGTAATCCTTACAACAACCTGCTGGAATAAGTATTGTTCTCTCCCTCTTGCAAATGAAGAAACTGAAGCTCAAGATGCTTAAATAAGTTGCCCAAGATCACAGATTTAGCAATATACTAATGTTTCATAAAATTGCACCCTTAGCCCCAAAATAACAATGATAATAATACAATAAAAGAAAAACAAACCAGGACACAAACTCCTTCAAAGCTTATGCCAAGTCCAAAGAAAACACATCCAAGTGTATACAAGTAGCTAGCAATGTCAGCTTCTCTCCACACAGCACTGGAGTTCAACAAACAGTTCTTAACGATATCAGCGAAGCTTTGAAGGCCAATACTAAACTAGCAGAAGGTTCCCGTGTTCGTATTTCCTTATCAAGGAAACTAATTGCTAACATAGAGCAGAGCTTGGAAGAAATAAAATACAAAGCCAAGAATATTCTAAGAAAATGTTAAAACATAGCTATTTTTAAATGTGTATATACACATAAATGCATGTATACAAAAATGCACATATGTATAAAATATATATAATCTTCAGAAATCAGACTATTCTCCTCCTTATCTAAAATCATGTCATTATCAGACTGCTTCTTTCCTAGAAATGACCTTCTACTTAGAAAATGTGAACTTGCAAATCAGCTTCAGAAGGGTGTGCTTAGGTTTCAGACCACAGTATTTCAATTAAATCCCTCCTTCTCCACCTAAACACAGGTTTCAATGAACAGATTTTTCAAATATGTATGCCTCTTACCCCTTAGATGCACTTTGAGAAATGGAGGAAAACCTCATTTGGTTTAAAAAGAAGGAGTCACCTGTAAAAAATAAAAATGTGTGTCAACTTACGGTTTCAATGCTGATGAGGCTTATTTGTGACAATGATTATAATGTATATGAATTGATTAATGTCTTCTGGACATGGTACCCTAGCCCAATAGAATTTAAGAGTTTAGCGGCTGAAAACTCCAGATGCATTGAGGTTGCCTGGCAAAAGAACACTGATTTTGGGAGATTAAAATGAGAATCGCGCACCAGAGCCAACCAACAATAAAATCATATTAAAAATAATCTCACGGCAATAGAAATTATTCTCAAGCTTTCTGAACATTTCATTTAAGGAGCTACTAGCTCCTAATCTGAGCTTCATATTTATTCACCAAAGAACTACAGTTATTTGTTTCCATCCTGGCTTTAAAGAAAAGAATATAAAATAATGTAAAATAAAATGTTCCTAAATAACCCGTGATACCCAAGGACACCACAACACTTCTACATTGCATTAAAGGAGCTTTCTCCAAGGTCAATGTCAGCTTTACCATATACATTGTGTTTATATATAAGATACAAGCACTTTTTAAGCTGTCTGAAAATACTGGTAATCTGAAAACTATGACTTGCTTAAAATCACACACTCTGTGATGTCTTTTCAATAGTCCCTGTGATCTTCTAATATGAGGAAGTGGTTTTTACCAAGCTAACCACCAGCCTTGAAATACCTAATGATGCCCTGGGACTGGAGGGAATCATTCCAAATTGCTCTAAATTGAACTTCCCATGGTAAGAACAAAGGGTGACACTTAACTCAAGGCCAACAGCCATGGACCTTAGGGGGTCTAATTTTCCACTCAGGATTCTAGTGTTGGGATTTTCAGGATTTTAAAGTACAGAATCTAAATCTGGCATGCAGAGTGAACTTGCTCGTTTACCCAGAGAAAGAGCCTGTGAAGTGGTTTTGTGATTTCCCTGCGATTCCCCTTCTTAAGAAACTGGAGCCCTCCAGGCTAAAGATGGAGTTAATTGGGAAAATGGTCAAGTCACTGCCCCCTATGTCACCATTTGCCCAGACTTACCCTAGATTTCAAAGTGTTCTCCTTAAAGATAGGCTGCCTCAGTCTCAGAATGCATGTCAGCACTCCATGCCTCACTTATTACAGCAAATCACAAATGACAGAGCAAATAGACTTCCCTCTGGGAAGAATAACACTATATGAGGATATTGGTTGCAAGAAACAGAAATCTACTTGAGCATTATAGCTTAAGCAGAGAAAAGATTTATCCTAAGGAAATCAAGAGCTGTTAAACAACCAGTCTTCAGAAAAGGCAAGAAGCAGGAGCTGAAATGTTGTAGAGAACCTTGAAAGTTCCCTATCTCTTAGAATCTGCTTCTCTCTTCCATTCCTCAGCCTTCATGGTGGATGACAGCCATCACCAACACTTCCCTCAGTGATGTGCTCTCCATTCAAGACAGCATCCAGACTGACCTGTGTGTTCTTGCCCCTAATTCCACGTTCTGAAGGAAAGAATCGGATTGGCTTAGGTTGGACTAGGTGCCCAGAACTGCAACCAATCAATTGTGGCTAAGGGGAGGGCTCATTTGTTCTAACATGGCTGCTTCCACTGAAACCATGGGATGGAGGGAGATGAAGAAGGAATAGGGCTGGGAAGCGGATGTGGCTCAATTGATAGGGCTCCCGTTTACCATATGGGAGGCCCCGGGTTCGATTCCCGGGGCCTCCTGGTAAAGGCAAGCCAGCCCGCGCGGCGCAGTGAGCTGATGCAGCAGAACGACCCAACAAAGGGAGACAAGCAGACACAGAAAAACACACAGCAAATGGACACAGCAAGCACAAGCAGCAGGGGGGGATAAATAAATAAATAAAATAAAAATCTTAAAAAAAAAAAAAAAAAAGAAGGAATAGGGCTGACAGATGTGGCAAATAAAATTATAGGATGCCTGGTTAATTTTGAATTTCACATAAACAACAAATTTTTTTCCACATAACTATATCCCATGCAGGACACTGTTGTACCATGAGTTATTAATTAGAATTCCATAAAAAAGTTTCTTTGATGAAGAAGACTTGGGAAACACTGGTAACATCTATTCATTCATAAATATTAAAATTAATGCCTACTATGAGCCAGGAACAAAATTCAGCAGAGGATTTCTCAGAATTTTTAATATACCAATGTACATTGTAACTCTCCAAGAGGAGAAATGGAATGGACAAACTAATATGACCATGGGAAAAACACCAAATGTCTTTCCAATATGGGAAATGATGACTTAAGATCTCTCTCTCATTCTCTCTCTCTCTCTCTTTATATATATATATTTAAATATATATAATCATATAAAAATAATCTATACATATATGATGAATTGTTTCATTTAGCCATGGCCTAGGAAGGTCTTGATGTTAAATCACATAAGAGCTCCCAACAATTCTGGAGGTGTAGTTATACTCTACAGCTCAAAGCAAATGCATGCCCAGGAGGTTCTTAGTATATGATAAAATAGGTTAGGGCCTTGAACCAGTATCCCTTGGGTGCCAGCACTGACCATTTCCTCTTTGCATACAAATTAGTACCATAAGGCACTTTAAATAACCTCAATTTTTATAGAAGTTGTTGGATTATTTTAATGAGGCCATTTCAGCCCCCTTATCATAGGTCTTCTAGACCCTTTCTGATACCAGCATCTCGCTATCAAAATCACATCAATTTGCATATAACGTTTCTATCCAGAAAGAAGTTCTGCCTGTGGCCAGTGACCCTGCCTATAGGAATGGGCAACAAATCACACCAGCAGCAAATGAGTAACCAAGGCTGTTTTCAGCAGTCACAAAACTCATCTTGAAACTGCCAGGTCTCTTCAATACCTTTTGATCTTACCTCTGACATGGCCCCTATTGTCTCTTCTTTCAGGCTCTTGGCTTTCTCTGCTGCCCATTCTCACTCAGAATTATTATCTGCCCCTTTAATCTGCTAACTCACCCTTCCATGACAATTCCTTCTGGAGGCTCTGAGATGCCTCTGAAACACATACAATTACAAATATAATCCATTTTGAAACACCTCTATTACACATACCCTCCTGAACTTGGATGTATCAGTTTTCAAAAGTATACCTTTTGAAAAAAATCAAAGCTTGGAACTTCCTCCAGTTTATAAGATTCACGGGGATTAGATATTGGAGATTTTAAATGGAAATTAGGAAATTTGAAAACTGACTGGTTATTGATGCTAAGAAATTATTGTTAACTTTTAAAGTATATTAATGGTATCATGGTTTAAAAAAAAAAAAAAGCAGGGTGGAGGGGGGATTTCCTTACTTTCTATGAAAAAACATGATGTCCAGAATTTACTCAGGCAGGTGAGGGAGTGAATGAGAGTGTAAATAGGGCAGGATTGGCAAGGGGTTGAGGGGAGAGTCATTCATTATACTCTTCTATTTTTGTGTATGCTCAAAATTCTCCATAATAAATTTTAAACAACTAAATGGGGCTAATTGATCAGAAGAACTTGGGGGTACAGAGTGGAAATTCTAGAACAACCATTCTGCCACAGGTCCTAGAACGGAAAGCTGGAGAGCCTAGCTTCCTGTCCGTTCTTCTGGGCTGCATCCTACATAACGTTTGCAATGCTCAGGAACTGGTGGGGACCCTTAGCCAGAAATAAAGTGCATCTCTGCTCTGGAGAGATCCTCTGTGCTTTTGCCCCACAGCCCAGATACTCACTCCCTGGTTTAGGGACTTTGCACCAGGTATTAGTTTTTGCTTGTGTAGTCACTCAAGGAATTACTATTAGGCAGTGTCTTTTTCATTTGCTTTCTGTAGAAAACTTTGTTTCCCTCCACGGGGCTTGCAAAAAGCTGGCTGTTTCTCTGAGAAGGAGCTTTCTGTCATTCTCACAGGAGCTCTCCGGGTTGCTCCTCTCTCTGCTGCGGTCCTCATTCTCTCATGCTGAGATGACAAGTGATGCTCTTCAAGCCCTTTGGGCAGGAAGAGTGCCTTTCTGAGAAGAGCACAAACTCAAAGCAGAGCCATTCACAGAAATCAAAGGCACAGCGACAGTTCAAATAGGACAGAATTAAACATCCCCACAGCAGGAGCAACCCAGGAGCTCTGAGGCCAACATCATATGTACTACAAAACCATACCTTGTGAGGTCCCTGATTAAGTCTAACTCATTATCTGTTTGTAGGTTAGGTGTTTGGGAGTCACAGTATTGCTTTCATGGAAACAGATTAATATCTTTATCAGTCCAGGTTCTTGGTTTCAAACCCCAGGAACCAATTCTGGACAATTTAAGCACTATAAGAATTTATTGAAAGGATATCTCAGTAGCTTCACAGAATCTCCAGGAAAGCCAGAGAACCAAGTTCAGAAAACAGGCAGTAATCTGGGAATTTAAAATCTACTGTCCCTGCCCTTGAACACCAAACACTAAACCTCAACTACCACCACTGTCACACGAGCCTTAGTTGCTGCCACTGTCCCTGCTTTTTCACATCACTAGCTCCTGATATGCCCGTGCCCTGCCTTCAAGGAAGATGGGGAAAGCACTTCAGGACTTTTCCACCTCCATGCTGGCTTCTACAGGGACATCATCACAGCAAAATATCCATGTCCATGTGTTCCCATATAATCCTAAAGAGCTGAGCTCCTGTGTCTTTCAGATGTGGAAGATTTGAACCCCAGACTAAGGCAGAAGAAGCAATCCTGGGGACTTCATCAAAGAATGGCTACTGAATGTGGGTAAGGCCTCCTTATAGGGTGAAATAGAATGAGAAGTCTGCTACATTTTTCAAAATTTTATTGATACATATTAATAAAGCATACAAGCCACCCAAAGTGTACAATCAAAGGTATTTGGTATAATTACAGAGTTGTGCATTCATCACTTCAATCATTATTAGAGCATTTTCATTAAGGGCTGCTAAGTTTTTATGCTTCAGAGACTCAAAAGGGCTGCCTGTCTTCCCCTAAACATAATTCTTCTACTCCTTTTATTTGAACCTATAATTTTCTATATACCTGCTAAATATATCTCTCAGAGACTTAAATCTTTAGATTATTCATATGCCATTTGCGCCCTGAGTCCCAGCAGAGTTGCTGCCAATGCCTGCTCCGGTTCTTCAGGCTTGCCTTAGACAACTAACAAAACTATGATGATGGACCAGCCCCACCCCAAAACAAGGAGTATCTACAACTGCAAGCAAAACAATTCCTTCCATCTGCTTCATAATATCTAAGTCCCCTCTCAGCCTGAAGCAGTCAGAGCGGACATCGTCCCAAATTCCTCAAGATTGAGTAATGAAAAAAACATAAGGGGAGTTATTGCAGTTATTATCTTGTGTTAATGGAATAACTTATAACATTGATATAAAAATAATGGCTGCCAGGGATTCAGAAGGGAAGGGGAGAGATGGATAGATGGAACACAGGCCTTTTTTAGGGCAGTGAAATTGTTCTGTATGTCACTGCAATGACGGATACATGGCATTATACATTTGTCAAAGCCTATAAAACTGTGCAGCACAAAGGGTAAACCAAAATGTAAACTACAGACATTTAGTGGAGGAGGGGGATACATGGAAATTCCCTATACTTTCGGTATAATTTTTCTGTAAATCTAAAACTTCTCTAAAAATAAAGTTTATTATTATTATTTTTAGGGGGTGGGCAGGGCTGCCTGTCTATAGCTATACCTTGTCTCCACCTTACCTCTGGACTTCTAACATTTGCAATCAGTATTTATCTCACACTCGTTTTTAAATAAAAATGCTTGCTTTTAAAAAAAATGTTGAATGAAGATATCAAAAGGCCCTTGGTGATAACCTGCCCTTTTCAGCCCTTTTCCAAACTAAAGAAGGAATAAAAGATATTTGCTGATCCTAAAAAACTGCCCAAGAGCCCAGATCCACTGGAATATGCCTTTCGCAGTTTGAAAAGAATGTCCGAGTTTCCCCAACATGTCCAAAGAGAGCAGTGGCAATACAAGCTCTCGGCCACACACATTCTTATTCTGCTCAGTCATCTTTGCTGCTGGTTCCAGCAGACACCACACTCTCAGACAGCCTGAACACGGTTATTATAATGAACCTGCACTTATTTTGCAAGGTTGTCGAGAGTTAAACCAAGTCTGAACTCTCCATTTGTAATATCGTACAGTTCACAGATGGAATAATCTGTGATTGCATCTTGAATGACTTCAGAATGAAACCTACAGATCTGGAATATTGAAGCAAACCAGAAATGCCTGCTTCCAAATACCATTTTCATTCATATCAATGATCAATGTCTTCGGTGTCTGCATTTATAACTCTACTTGACCTCCTGTCCGACATGTGTAATTTGCCATGTCGTATATTGCCTTCGTGCTGCTCAAGGCTGTGATGGGGCAGTCTTACTTCCCTTAATTGAGGGCACTTGTTTTCCCTTTGCCAATGAGGAGAGCAGTTGGAAATCCTGCTGAATCTACAGTTCTTAGAGTCTGAGCTGGAAGTTCCAGCCATTTACTTCTTCAACCTATGCTTTCCAAGGATAAGTCTGGTGCCTAATAATATGACACCATCCAAATGTCTCTAGGCCGACACCAACAGTAAACAAAACATTCAATCAAACTAGAAAACCTGCAAGCTATCAAAAACTATTAGGGTCATGTCAAAAGGAGCTAACTTGGCACAATTTGCATACAAATAAGTATAATAACAGCAAGGGATTAAAATTATTTAAATCCATGAGTTATAACGATAGCAAAAAAAAAAAATCACAACATATCTCTAGGGAACCAACTCATTATTTTGAAAACTGATAAACGAAGGGAAAGAATGGAGCATTTATGTCACCTTTCCCATACAAACTGTACCACTAGGTAATCAAAGAGTAGATGAGAGAAATTTCTCTTTATAGAAGTATTCCAG
>JAQZBX010023548.1:0-30754 GCA_029593785.1 Cabassous unicinctus | reverse complement strand
AGTACATAGATTGGCCATATTTCCTTATACATTCTTCCATTCTGTGTCTTTTGATTGGAGAGTTTATTTCATTAACAATCAATGTTATTACTATCAAGGCAGTAGTTACATTAGCTATTTTTTTCTTTAGATTTATATATGTCATATTTTGTTTTTATCTTTTGAGTTATTTCTAATAATCTTCCTTTCTACACTCTGCTCCAACCCTCTCTCTCCTGTTTGGTTTTTTTTCCCCCTTCAACCTGCAGCACTTCCTTTAACATTTATTGAAGGGCAGGTTTCTTTTCACAGACTCTCTTAGTTTCCATTTATCTGTGAATATTTTGAAGACCCCTTTTTTTGAATCCCAGCATAGCTACACACAAAAATCTTGGCTGGCAGGTTTTTTGTCTTTTGGCACCTTAACTATGTCATACTACTGTTTGTTCACACCCATGGTTTCAGATGGGACAGCAACACTTAATCTTATAGAACTTTCCTTGTATGTAATGCATCTCTTTTTTCTTGTCGCTTTCAGTATTCTCTCTTCATCTTGGACATTTTCCAATTGCTAAGTTTATGTGCTGTGTAGCCCTGCTAGTATTTACGCTGTTTGGAATGAAATGTTCTTTCTGGATGTGTACATCCATGTCTGTCAAAAGTGTCAGGATATATATTTGTCCTCTTATGTCTGGCTTATTTCACTCAACATGATGTCTTCAAGATTTAACCATGTTGTCACAAGCATCAGAACTTCATTCATTTCTATGGCTGATTAATATTCTACCATATATTTATACCACATTTTTAAATTTTATCGATTCATCTGTTCAAGGTCACTTGAGTTGATTCTATCATTTGGCAATTTTGAATATTGTCCCTATGAATGTTGGTGTGAAAATAACCATTTGAGTTCCTGCTTTCAATTCTTTGGGGTATATACCTAGAAGTGGGATTGCTGGGTCATATGGTAAATCTATATTTAACTTTCTGAAAAAAGGAAAAACTGTTTTCCACTGTGCCTGCAGCATTTCACATAGAATAAGCAAATTCACAGAGTAAGATATTAGAATACAACTTATCAGTGGTGGGAGTGGAGGTAGGGAATGAGAAGTTAATACATAATTGATACCGAGTTTCTCTTTGGGGTGATGGAAATGTTTTGGTAATATTTCTGGTCATGGTAACACAACAATGTGAATGTAATTAATACTACTACATTATAAATATGCATGAATGTGGTTAAAGGGGGGAATTTTAAGTTGTATTTATGATACTAGAATAATGTTTTTAAAAACCATAGGACTATACAAGACACGAACCCCAATGTAAACTGTAAACTATAGTAATAATATAATTATAATAATATAGTTTCATCAATTGTAACAAAAGCAGTATATTAAAGCAAAGTGTTAATAAGGAAAACTGTTTGGGGATTTATGATATATGCTAACTCTTCGCTTTCTGCATTCTTTAAAGCTACTGCTTCTCTAAAGTAAAAAAGTAAAATAAAATAAAACAAAATGAAAAAAAGTGTCAGGATATATTCAATCATTATTTCCTCCAACACTCTCACTTCCATTTCCCTGCTCTTCTCCCTCTTGGATGCCTATAATGGGCATGTGTGTGTATTTTGTATTGTGATTCCATTACCTGAGTCCCATCTGAATTTCTTCTATCTTTTTATCTCTGCTCTATCTGTGAAATTTCAGATATATTGTCTTTGATGTCACTAATGATTTCCTCTTCTGTTCAAATCATCTGTTATATTATTCCAGCAGGTTTTTTATTACTTGCATTTTGTCATTTATTACTGCATTTGTCAACAAATGAGTGCTGATGCAAAGTACCAGAAATGTGTTGGCTTTTATAAAGGGTATATATTTGGAATAAAAGCTTACAGTTGCAAGGCCTCAAAGAGTCCAACTCAAGGTACATAAGAGGTACATTCTCTCTAATCTCACAGCAGATTAGAGAGGTGGAGTTTCAACAATTTCTGACATGTGTTGAAGAAAGATTTTGGATGACCTCTGCCTGGTATCTCCTTCCTTCTTCATCTTAAAGCTCTGTGTTCCCAGCTTTTTCTGATCTCAACTGTAAGCTGGCATAGGGCTTGTTTCCTTCCAGGCCTTCTCAGCTGCTCAGCTGTTCTGTTCTCTTCACCTGCAAATTATCAGAGGAATGACTTATCTCTCCTGATACCCCAGCATCAAACATAACAGATCTATCTTCTCTTCCTTGTCTTCTTCCATATGTATGGAGCTATTTCTCTCATTGTGTGTCATCTTGAGTGAGTGTCCATTTATATCAGCCCACCAAGGGGGTGGGGACTCAACCAGGATCATACCTTACTGACTTGTTTGACTCAAAGCTCTAAATTGCTTTTAATTAAGTAAACTTAAATCCTTTGAATTTAATTTAATACAATCAAAGAGTTTCACAGCGAGAGGAACACGAGAGTTTACAAATATAATCATATTTTTGGGGATTCATAAATAATCTCAAACTGCCAAATTCCACTGTCTGAATCACAAAAAGGTATTACAATATTTAAAAAAAAAACTTATTTCAGTAGCAATGCAAAGTATAAAATCACATCAAAATCAGTATATATAGTTTGGCTTTGGGCAAAGCCCACTCTGGCTGTAGACCTGTGAAGCCACAAAACAAATTATCTGTTTCTAATATACAAAGGGACAGACATACGAAAAACGTTTGCATTACCATAAGGAAAATTTGGGAGGGAAATATGAGTCACTGGTCCTCAACAGTTCTGAAAACCTGCAGGGAATACTCAGCCCTTTATTACAGTCAGGTGGTGACCTGGTCTTCCCTAATCTATGGGTGTAGCAGTTTGATATTGTTGAGGAATTCCAAAAAGAAATACTGATTATGATTGCAAACTGGTCTGTTCCCTTGGGCTAGTGATACTTTTAGATTGTATTGAATACAGAGGTCTCACTTTTACTTGATTAAATTATGACTAGGACTTTAATTGAGCCATTTCAGTAAGATCTAAAGACCCCACCCCTTGGTGGGTGGGGACTCACAGAGAAAACCACATGTCTGAGGAGAGAGGTGGAGTTTTGATGTTGGATCCCTGAAGTAAACCCACAGGAGAAGAACACAGAAAAATACAGATGGCTCCACAGACACAGCAGAGGCCCCAGGAAGAGAGAGAGCCTGATAGTCTAAAGCTAACCTTGTGGAGAGAACAGAGGAGAATTTTGGAGGGAAACATGAGTCAGTGGTCCTCAACAGTTCAGAACACCACCAGCACATAATACATTAGATTTCAAAGTCAGAAAGCCATTCTTAAGATGATGGTTTCTTCTTATCCTTGGGTCCCCTAGTGCCCCACACTTTCCACAGCCTTGCACAATGTCCATTTGTTTGACTCCATCCACATCAAGCATCTGGTTGGTGTCTGAGCTCCAGAACTCACCCTACAAGAACATTGGGTGTGAAGGCCACAATTTACCCAATCTCCAGGGTAGAGTCTCAACCCCTTTAGTACAGTGAGGTGGTGCCAATATTCTCCCTAATCTCTGGCATACAGGCCCAATCTCCTCAGAATAGTAAGGTGGTGACCTGGTCTTACCTAACCTATGGGTGTGGCAGTTTGATATTTTTAATAAAGTCCAAAAAGTAATACTGATTATGTAGTAAAGTAGCCTGTTCCTCTGGACTCATGATACCTTTAGATTGTATTGCCCTCAGATGTTTCAATTATACTTGATTAAATTATGACTAGGGCCATAATTAATTTAATTTTATTGAGCCATATCAGTAGGATGACAAGTCCCCACCCCCTTGGTATGTAGGGACTCACAGAGAAAACCACATGGCAGATTAGAGCGGTGGAGTTTTGATGCTGGAACCCTAGGACATAAACACACAGGAGAACATAGAGGGATAGAGATGGCTCCATAGACACAGCAGAGGCCCCAGGAAGAGAGAGAACCTGAAAGTCTACAGCTAACATTTTGGAGAGAACAGAGCAGCTGAGTCCAGAGAGAAATGAGCCACAGGAGAAAGATTAGAAGTATTCTAGCCTGCACCTGATAGCAGAAGAAGCTGAGACAATGGAGATTTAAGAGGAGAGAAAGGCTGAACCCTCACAGATATCACATTCCATCTTGCTCAACACATGGCAAATGACTTTGAGTGAGAATGTCCCGCTTATGGAAGCTTCAGTTGGACTCTTTATGGCTTGGTAGCTGAAAGTTTCTACCCCAAATAAATACACTTTTTAAAACCCAACAGGCTTCTGGTATTTTGCATCAACACTCCTTTGGCTGACTAATACAGAATTTGTTACAAGAGTGAGGGGTTTTTCTTTTGCAACTACCAAAATGCTGAAACAGTTTTATAAATGGATAAGAGGTATTTTTTGTAGGAAGTTTGAGATACATGGTAGAAAATGTCTAGAATGCTTTGGAGAGACTGTTGATAGGAATATGAATGCTAAAGAGACTTTTTATGATATATTAGAAGTGAATGATACTATTATTGGATACTGGAGGAAAGGTGATCCAATTTTAAAGTTCCGGAGAACTTAGCAAGATTAACTCTTAATGTTTTATGGAATGCAGCATTTGAAAATAGTGAGCATTGTAATTTTGGGGCACATCAAAACCAGAAACTGATTCCAGAAATTCCAAGCTTCGGGAAATTAAGGCCCCAGTTGATAGTGCCCCATTTGAGGACTTAACTAAACTTGGAACTTGTACATCAAGGTTGAAAATGCAGTTATCTTGGAAACGCTTGTGGAATGCCTTTTTGTCTGATGGCTTGGACCCCTGCTTCCTGCATGCTAAACCAACAAGCTTTTTGCAAGACCTGTAAGAAAAAAACCACTGTCATCCTGGACTAAGAAGGACAATGATGGGAGAGATGGAATGGTAAATGGCTTTAAGAGGAAAATCACAAAAATGAGATCAGGAATTAAGATATTTCCTTGGACCAAGATAGGAACCCTACCCATGTGTACAGAGAGGGTGAGTTTTTCCAGGTAGTTGAAGAGGGTGGATGTTCCCAAATGATATTCAGGGATACTTTTGCCACCCCAGGTTACAGAGAGTGTGGAACACATTCGCCAAGGATTTGGGAGGTGATGGTTCACATCCCATAGGTCAACATCCCAGGTTTGGGCCTGTTCCCCATGGATTAGGGGATGCCAGGTCACCAACTCATTGCTCTGAGAGCTATAGGCCTCTATGCCAAAGGTTAGGGAGGATGTTGTCTTCATGTCACTCTACTGGAAGGTTAAGACTGCCCCAGAGTTCATGGAAGCTGTGACCATCACCCCAAGTTACTTGGACAGTGAGATCTGGAGCTTCATCACCACCCAGATGCTTGATGAGGGTGGAACCAGGAAAATGGCCATTGGACAAGCCTGAGAAAGGGTGGGTCCTCTTTAGACACCAGGGAGAAGTAGCAATCATCTTGAGAATGACTGTTAGACATTGAAATCTAATGAAGCATGCCCTGCAGGTTCACAGAACTGTAGAGGACCCATGACTCGAGTATCCCTCCCAATTTCTCTTTTTGTTAATGCAAATGTTTATCCTTTGTCTGACCATTTGTTTATTGGAAGGAGACAAATTATTTTATAAATATCAGAGGTCTACAGCTAGACAGGAATTTTCCCCAAGAAAAATCTTATTTCCTTAAACTGATTGTGATATGATTTTTTACTTAACATTGTTACTGATTTAGGGTTTTTCAAATATTGTAATGTCTTTTTGGCATTCAAAGGGTGGAATGTGGTGTTTGATAATGTTGAGGAATTCCAAAAAGAAATACTGATTATATTTGTAAACTGCTCTGTTCCTCTGGGCAAGTGATACCTTTATATTGGATTGAATTCAGAATTTTCACTTTTACTTGATTAAATTATGACTTAGACTTTTATTGCATCAGGTCAGCAGGAAAACACATGGCAGAGGAGAAAGCTGAGATTTGATGCTGGAGTCCAGGAAATTAAACACATAGGAGAAGAACACAGAAGAAACGAGATGGCTCCATTGACACAGCAGAGGCCTCGGGAAGAGAAAGAGCCTGATAGTCTACAGTTGACCTTGTGGAGAGAAAAAAGCATCCAAGAACATAGAGAAATGAGCCCTGGAGAGAGACAAGACACAACCCATCTTGCAGCTGATAGTGGAGGAAGCTGGAGCCATGGATCTTTAAGAGGAATAAGAAGGCTGAACCCTCACAGACATCCTCGACCATCTAGTTCAACATGTGGCAAATGACTTTGGTGAGAAAGTTCCTCTTATGATAGCTTAAGTTGGACTATTTAGGGACTGGTAACTGTAAGATTCTACCCCAAATAAATACCTTTATGAAACCCAGCAGATTTCTGGTACTTTATATCAGCACTTCCTTTGGCTGATTGATACAATGGAGAAAGGTCCACCCCACTCAGAGCATCAGGACATAAGTCTCACTCTCCTCAACCCATGGGGAATAGGCCCAACATTCTCAGAGCACTGGGATAGTGACCTCCCTCTCACACAATTGGTGAATGTGCTCCTCCCGCTCTGTAGCCTGGGTTTTCAAAACTTTCCCTGAACAGTAGCATCTTCAAATGCTGGGGCAATATCACTTTCTTTAAACACATGTGTAGAGTTCCTTTCTTGGCCGAAGAGATGTCTTAATTCCAGACCTCAGCTTCCATTGTTTGCCTCTTAAAGCCATTTCCCTTTACATCTTCTCCCTCCATATTTCTTTTAGTCCAGGCTGACAGTGCTTTTGTTCATACAGATGTTTCATAAAGTTTTTGATATAGCATGCAGGAAGCAGGGATCTATGCCATCAGACAGTAAGAATTTACACAAGTCTTTCCTGAATAATTGCATTTTCAATACTGACTTACAAGTTCCAAGTTTAGTTAATTTATCAAATGGGGCACTTTCATCTGTGATCTAGATTTCCAGAGGCTTGGAATTTCTGGAATTAGTTTCTGCATTCTATGTGCACAACAATTCAAGTCTCAGCTCATCTCTCTTTTCTAGCATTTTACCATCAGTTGCAAGTGAAGCCAGGCTACAATTTCCAATTTTAGTTTGGAAATTTTCTTGGCAAAATATCCAAGCTCAAAATTTTTAAATTCTGCCTTATGTATGGCATCAGGAGTCAATCTTGCTAATTTCTCTGCAACTTTAAAATGCAGATCACCTTTTCTGTATGTTCCAATAAGAGTTTCATCATTTACTACTAAGGCCACATCAAAAGTTTGAATTGCATCCATATTTGATCAACAGTTTCTTTCAAAACAATTTAGGCCTTTCCTATCATTTCACAATTCCTCCAAAAATTACCCCATAGCCTTTTATAAAGTCTTTCCAACACTTTTGGCAATTGCAAAAGCACCACCCCACTTCTGGTACCAAATTCTGTATTAGTCAACCAAAGGGGTGCTGTTGCAAGGTACCAGAAATTTGTTGGCTTTTAAAAAGTATATTTATTTGGGGTAAAAGCTTATAGTTACAAGGCCTGAAGAGCCCAACTCAAGGTACCATAAGGTACTTTCTCACCAAAGTCAGATTTCACATGCTGAACCAAGATGGCAGGCAATCTCTGAGTGGTCTCTCATTTCTTTTTCTTCTTGGGGTTCCAGGGTTGCAGCTTCTTCCAATCTTACCTGTAGCCTGGCATAGGGCTTGCTTCCTTCTAGGTCTTTTCAGAAGCTCAAGTTCTCTGTTTTCTTTAGCTGCAAAATATCAGGTGAGTGACTCATCATTCCCCAGGGCCCCAGAATCAAAGACAACAGAGCTATCTCTTCTTCTGTGTCTTCTTCCATATCTATGGGACTCTCTCTCTGATTGTGTGTCTCCTTACGTGAATGTCCATTTATATCAACCCACCAAGGGTGTGGGGTCTCATATAGAGTCATGCCCTACTGCTATGGTTGAATCAAAAGACTTAAATTTATTTTTTTAAGTAACCTTAAAACCTTTGGATTTAATACAATAAATGGGGA
The DNA here is from genome assembly GCA_029593785.1 of Cabassous unicinctus. Classification (NCBI taxonomy): domain Eukaryota; kingdom Metazoa; phylum Chordata; class Mammalia; order Cingulata; family Chlamyphoridae; genus Cabassous; species Cabassous unicinctus. The sequence continues at coordinate 22,785 of JAQZBX010023548.1, read as the reverse complement.
TTACATCCAGAGGAACAGACCAATTTACAAATATAATCACCTTTGTAGGGGATTCTTAAACAACCTCAAACTGCCACAATCAGTAGCAGATACCTTATTTTTTCATGTATATTTATGATTTCTTCAGTATGTCTCTCAAATGTCTTCATTTTTTAAAGATATGTATATATATTTTAAAGACATTTAGATTACCCAAATGTTACACACAAAATATAAGGATTCCCATATGCATCCCTCCCCATACATCCTACATTCTCCCACATAAACAACATCCTTCATTTGTATGGCACATTCATTGCAATTTATAAACACATCCTGGGGCAATGGCATTGTGCATGGACCATAGATCACATTGTAGTTTACACTCTCTCCTACACAATTCTGCAGGCTATGGGAAGATGTATAATGGCATATATCTGTCATTACAATGCCATTCATGATGATTTCCAAGTCTCATAAAAGCTCCCACATTACACCTGTCTTTCTCATTTCCTGCCCCCAAAACCTCCAGTGACCACTGCCTCCACACCATTGCTGTAATTTCTTCCATTGCTAGAATCACAAGTCTATTGAAGAATACCAGTAAGTCCACTCTAGTCCATACTTTATTCCCCAATCCCAAAGAGTCTGGGATGGTGATGTCCACCCCATCTCTCATTGAGAAAGGGTTCTGATCCCATAAAGCCAATGGATGGGAATCTCTTGCTTGCAGTGTTAAGCACTCCCATATCCTTGGTATAGTGTCTGTCAATCCTCACCTCCTTGTCAATTGTCCTGGGTGAGTACAAAGAACTGGAGAGCAGGTGTTGCAACTCCACTGAGGCTCAGGGCCCAGCTCCCACTTGAACAGCCCAGAGATTCAAGTCTCTTGGATGTATACCTACCAACTCTAGCACCAAGTATAGGTTCAAATAGAAGGGACAGATGAACCATGTGTTGGGAAGCCATAACTGAGTCCAAATCTGTCACTGTCAGGAGCACAAACTCCATAATAGGGCCCACTGGCATGGCAAAAACCTCCAGAGCTATCTGCCCTGACCATAGAACCTAAGTGTCTACATATCCCTCAGGAGCCCCAATATTTGAGGTAGCACCCGCTTTGGCAGTCTATGAGATCCTGCTGAGATGTATATAAACATTACCTCTGGGATGACCTCCTGACTCACTTTGAAGGTTCTTAGCCATATAAACTCATTTGTTTTTCCCTTTTCCCCCTTTTATTTGAGGTCTTTTCCCAGTTGTATTGCTAGTTGGTGTTTGGTAGTAATCCCACAGTGCCAGAGAGGCTCATCCTTAAGATTCATGTCCCACACTGGGGGGAAGTTAATGCATTTATATGCTGAGTTTGGCTTTGAAAGAGGCCACATTTGTGCAACAAGGAGGTTCTCAGTGGGCAACTCTTAGGTACCCCACAACACTAGATTAAGTTTCCAATGTCTTCATAATATCCTTTTCTCTTCCTTCATGTCATTAAGTGTTTTTCATGATAATTGTTTGGACATTCTTGTTTAGTTTTTCCACATTCTGCATCTCATCCTATTTTTTAGTTTATTCATTTGAATTGGCCATATCTTCCTGTTTCTTGGTATGCTTTTTTGTTTTTTGTTTCTGTCTATGCATCCGTTTATCTTGATGGGCTTATTCAGATAGTTAGCTTCTCTTTTTACTCTAGAGTTTCATATTGTTTTGTTTGTGCTAATATTCCTCTTTGACAATTGGTTCCACTTAGTTTTTATACTTGTAGTTGCAAATGCTCCTCCAGAAAAAATTACTTCCATAGAAAAAGAAAGAAACGAGAAAAGAAAAAGAACAATAAGAAAGAAGAAATAGATGGAAAAGGAACCCTAAAAGAAGTGGGAAATAAAGGAAAAAATAAATATGTAGTAAGAGTGAAAAATCATTAAAAAAAGGATTCAGAATAGAAAATGTATAATTAAAAACAAAAAGTACAGGAAAAATAGAAGAAAATAAAAGAGCATAAAGATGAAAAGAGAAAGAATATGTGGACCAAAGAAGAGAAGGTGGAATGAATGAAAAGCAGTAAAAACGGGGAATGAAAGGAAGAAAATACATAAATAAACAGGAGGACAAAAGAACAAAGAACAAAAAAGCAGAAACAACAACAACAACAACAACAACAACAACAACAAAAACAGAAAAATCAGGCTTCCCTCTCAGTCCACTAACAATCTTCTCAGGCTGCCACTGCTCACCTATCACCTTGCAGCCTGCCTTCCCCAGGTAAGGTACCCTGGTCTAGAGAAAAGTATAAGGAATAAAATATTAAAAATAATAAATCAAATAAGTCTAAGTCAGTCTATTTTCCCTTTCTGAAGGCAGCTTTTCCTTTAACTCCTGCTCCCTAGAGCTCTTGATGGGCCTACTGCTGACACTCCTATCACTCAGGCTTGTTAGGCATTTTTTAGGTGATACTGGGAATTGAAATTGTGACCTTGAATATGTGAAGCAGGAATTTAATAACTGAGCTTCACCTACTCCACCAGTTAAGTTAGGCTTCTGAAGGCTTCTGAAGGCTCCTAGTCTGCCTCTGCTCATCTTTTTTTTCCCCTCAGGCTAGTTTGGCTTCTGATGTATTGCATGTTGCCTCTCAAGGCTTTCCACTCTCCCAGGGTGTTAAGTGCCTCTCAGGTTACCCCCTCACTAACCCAGTTCCTTTCTCTTCCAGGACTGGTATGTGTGGCAGCCGGCCTGATCAGTTCCCTACTCCCCTTTTCATGGAGCTAGTTCAGCATTGGCTTGCTTCACTTTTTTTTCTGGTCTGCCTGCCCTATCTCACCTCTTCCCTAAGCCTCTTTCCCCCTGAGTTGGCTGGGTGCCTGTCTCCTACACCTATTTGCCCTGCAGCTAGCCCACCTCAAGAGACTGCTTGGTACCTAGATGCTACACTGTTCACCTGGGACCAGGGGACTTAACTCATTCTTGGAACCAGCTGTCTTTCAAATAACTTACTTCCTTGGCTTCCCTCATGCTCTGAGCTGGCTTGAGTGTCCTACCTCCAATGGGTTACTTTTTCTCCCTTGTTTAGGGATTTACTTTCATAGCGGCTGTTCTCCAAACCTTGCTGGCAGCCCCCTCTCTTTTCCCTTGGTATGAAATAATTCCATTCTCCTCTGCATTCTCAACAACGTTCCCAGACTATAGGGATGATGACAGCGGTGAATATCTTTAGTCCCATGCCACTCCCATGGCAAACAATAGTGCAACCCTACCTGGCCTGGAAAGGATTGTGGGGCACAGCAGACTAAATTTTTTTTTCCAAAAGCTGAATCAACCTTAAATTTCTTCCCTTTCTTTCCCATTTCCCAAGGAGGTGGATCCCTGTGGCACCCCTCTCTCCATAGTCCCTGGCCAGAGGGCAGAGAATTTAAATCTGTCTGCTTAGAATGTTGGGGGAAAGGCATTGGAAGCTACAGCTGCAGTTTTTCTCACATTGTTTCCATTGAGATTCTTTTTCTGTGCCCCTTCTTCTGGTTGGTGTCCAGTCTTCCTGTTGTGCCTTAAATGCAAGAACATTTTTTCCAGGCCATTTCTTCCTGTACTCTATTTTTCAGGAAGAGAAGTGAAATCTGTGTCACTCTAATCCACCTTCTACCCCAAAGTCTCAACTGTTAAGTTCCACTAATTGTAGGCTGATTTTACTATTGTTCTCTATAGTACTCTGGGGTATATATCTCTTCATAGTAAATCCAATAAAAATTGGTCTCCTTTCAAGGGCTTGTGCTGAGATCAGTGTTTGAGATATTTTCTGACTCCAGGAGAGTTCCTCCCAGCTGCCTCATGTCACAATTGGGAAATTAGCCAATCTTCATTTTAGACAATATTTCCCGTGAATCTTTCAACCTCCTCACAATCATTTTTCACCAAAACCTACACTCATTGTTATAGCTCCCATAGGCTTGAATTTCTCTTAAGATGTTGCAAATGATACCTGCTATCTTGGAAAGATATTCAGAACCATGTTTTAACTGCTTCAACCCTCAGAATAAATATGAGTCACGGATCTTGAGCAGGGTGGTAATAATATCTCACTTTCCTCTAAGTAAACTTAGTTCAGAACTGAACACATAATGGAGGAAACTGCACCCTCATGTCCCTTTGCCTTGCCACTCTAGTATGTAGCTGCCATTTTATGAAACTATAACCCCTGTATTTTCAGCAGCAGTGTGCTGATGAGGAAATCTCCTGTGAGTGGGCTATAGCAGAAGGAGCCCTGCTTCTTGGCTGCACTTGCATCTTATGTAACTTCTGCAACAGATAGCTGGAGACAGGATGAACAATTTTGATGCCTTGCCCCTTTGAGAAAGATTTGGGCTTTGACTTGGACCCAGTTGAGGAAAAATGAACCTTGCTTCTTGGCTGCACCACTATGGATTAGAGGTTCAATCACCCTGAACTGAGAAAGGAAAGAAAAGTGCATGACTAGGATCAAAGACCACAGACTCTAAAAGTTTTTATTTAGTTTTATTATATCATCTTAAATAAATGCTTCTTGATTTGCTGTATGCACTTAGGAACCTTTCTAGATATTTAATTAGTATAATTTGGAAAAGTTACATGGGATCTGATAGGCAGAGCTGCTCACACTTTCATGACAAATGTGAAACTCAGTTTTAATTTGACAGTTAAAAATTAAATTTTAAAATATCATATGACTATTGGCACATGTATAGATGCAGGTAGCCACCACCACAAAAAGAGCAGAAAATTTTGTATCTCACCCAAAATTCCTTCATCTTATTCCTTTATGGCCACACAAGCAACTACCATCAAATCTTAGCAACCATTAATATGTTCTTTGCAAAAATGTCCTATAAATCCAGTAATAGACAGGAATCTTTTAGAGACTGCTTTTTACACTTAGCATAATGCCTTTGGGATTCCTTATATTTGCTGTGTGCATTTTTATTGCTGTGTTGCATTTCATTATATGGATTTATTAAAGTTTATATATTCACCTGTTGTTAGATATTTTTGCTCCTTCCAGCTTTTAATGAGTAGGAATAAAAGCTCCTAGAAACCTTTGGTTGTCTGTGGGAACATGTTTTTATTTTCCTTGGCAATATTTTGAATTTATTTATAACTTTGTAAGAATAATTCAATCTTTTCTAGATTATCATTTTGTATACCCAAAACCAATGTGTGAAATTGCTACTTATTCTGCATCTTCACCCACTTTCATTACTGTTATATATATATATGCCTTTACGATATATATTTATGGGATATTCTAATAGATGTGCCATGGTAGCTCATAGTGATTTTATTTGTGATTTGCCTAAAGATATGGCTTTTCATGTGTTCATTGGCCATATTTATGTCCTCTTTAAGTGTCTTTTCATGTTTTTTGCCCAGTTTTTTAATCAGTTGTTTACTTTGTACTGTTGAGTTTGAGAATATTTCTCTATTCTGTATACAGTTTTTGACATGTATAACCATTGCCAGCTTGTATGTAAGCAACTTTTACATATGTAGTTTTTTTTTTTCATTTATTTTCATTATCTTAGCATAGCCTCTCATAGGATGAATTTTTGTAATTTTGATGAAGAGCAAACTATTGATTTTCATTTCAAATTGTATTTTATTTATATATAATAGATATATTGATGACTTTGGTGTGTTGACCTCGTGTTCTTCATCTTGATAAATTAACTTATTAATTCTTTGAGATTCTCTTAAGATTCTTTGAAACTTTCATCATTAGCATTCAGGTTCCATTAAAATAAGAGTATTTTTATTTCTTACTTTTGAAACTGGATGCTTTTTGCCTTTTATTCTTGCTCTTATACATTGGTACTACTTCTGGGCATGATGTTAAGTAGCAGTGTTGAGCTCGGACTTTCTTGATTTGGGGGAAAGCATTCAGTATTTGACAATTATGTGTGAAGTTAACTATTTCTTACATGCCTTTTGTGAGATTTAGGCAGTTTTTATTCCTGGTTTTCTGACGGATTTTTTCATTAATAAATATTGAATATTATTAATGACAACAATTCATCACTGAATGTGAGCATGTCATTTATCTTATTTAGGAGAAAATATCATGTTGTTTTAAATTGAGTGATTTTAAGATATTCTTGGGCAAAGGAGCAAATTTCACTGCTGCTATTTTACTCTTGCCTGGGCTAGAATGTTGGGTTTCTTATAACAAAGCATAAGGTCTTGTGATTTTAGTAACTCCAAAAATCTTTGCTATTTACTGGAGTTTTTATTATATTTATACATATTGCAACTATTGACATAGGGGTTACAGTAATAATATCTAACATTCTGCTATTTTTATTGTTCTTTCATTTTCACTTTTTTTTAACTAAACCAGTTCCTATTTTATTACTTAATTTTTTCACCTTTTAGTTTTTTCTGCTGTTTTCATAATATGTAGTGTCATACTTTTGTGGTTACCTTAGGAATTATAATATGCCTGACTAAATCAATACAGTCTCTTTGAAATTAATATATTTATCATGTCCCTATGAATGAAAAATCTTAATATATTTTAATTCCATTTTCCTTTTCTTCTTTTCTTACCTTTGTAGTCATATGTTTTATATCTCCTTATTTAAGAAACTAGAAGGTAAGGTTGCTGCTTCACACCATCATTTTATTCACATATACCACTTTTTTTTTGTTCTTCATTGCCTCTTGCACCACTGAGTTCTTATATGAGACAATATTTCTTCCATATAAATAACTTTCTTTAGTGTTTCTTGAATTTTGTTCTACTGACAATGAATCATTCTCATCAAAAAAATATATTTTTATTTTATTTTGAGTAATATTATGATTTTTTAAATGCTTAAATAGATTCAGATGGAAAGTCAAATGCAATTCTTATTATCATGACTCCATGATAATGTATTGTTGCCTCTGATTCCTTTTAAAATTTTCTCATTGTATCTTGCTTTCAGAAATTCAAATATTTTAGGCACAGATGAGATTTTTGTGTATTTATTCTCTTGTAGGTTTTCCTATATCATTAGATTGATGTCTTTCAACAAAATGTTAATATCTCTTCAAATAGTTTTCCCACAATGTTATATCTCTTCTCACTCTAGGAATCTTTTAATACATATCCCCAAAGGCCAAACTTATCAGTTATTCTACCTGTATTTTACACTTTCCTAGAACTCTGCAAATTTCTTCTGGAAGTACTGGATATGTATTTCAGCTCACCTAATTTCCAATTGTTACTTGAGTCTTAAACAAAAAAAAAAGTTCCTGCTTCTTTCAAACCCCTCACACACATATATGTTCACCACCCCTTCAAAAAATCCCTTAGTGTATGTAAAGTATTTGAAAATAACTTTGATGATAAAGAGATCAGCAATTGTCAGCTCACTTAGGAAAGGCTATTCATTCTCCAGATTTTAAACGCATCTCGTTTTATTGTTTCTACCGATGTCTGGTAATTCAAAACATATACTTAAAAAAATCTCTTCTCTTCTATAGTCATTGTTTGCCTCACAAGATGTATTACATATTAACTGGAAAAGGATGTCCATATTATACTTTTTAAAAATTTCTATGTATGCACTGACACCTTGAATATTTCATTCTTAATAATTTCTTGTAGTAGTTTTCAGAGTAAGTAATATTTTCCCAAGCATTACATATCAGGAATTCTTAAGTATGTTTTTATTTGGGCAGAATAACTAATTTTGATAGTTTCATTAATCTTCAGTGGAAGGTCTTGTCTTGTTTTCCACTTATGCTTTTTAGTTGTTAAAAGTCTGGAATATTGCTGTATCTAATTCATATAATCCATAGATCACTTCCCTGACTACAGAGTCAATTTTCACATGGGCTAGTACAACAGTCATGCTTTAACTTTTTGGGACTTTGCAAATTACATACCTTTCCCATTTGTTTCCTAGACGTGAACTTTAAAAAATTGCAACCGATTTCAACAAACTTTATTTAATTTTACTTGCTTCAATGTACTTAAAACAGTTCAAATATATTATTTATGTGTTAAAATTCTTGGCATACTCACTTCATTTGACAAATTGTCCTAAAAGGAAGACATTAATCATAATAAAGAATTGATATCCAAATGTGATACAATCCTTACTATACAAAAACTTTGGCATTGAAGTTATTCTGTTCAATTTCACAAATTAATGGCTTGCCTTACTTAACAAAAAGATCCATTTTGGGATGAAAAATAAAACTTTTAAAAAACAATTTATGTATGAACTTTTAAAGAGGTTTCTAGATTTTAAGCCTTTATAGAAATGATTCTCTTCTATCTTAAATTGAGATTTAAATTTTCATTTTAAACTTAAAAATTTGATCATCACAAAGCATAATGACATTATTTTTGTAGTAATATTATAGAATATATCTGTTTTTAAATAAAATTCAATAAGTAATTTCATAAAATTTTGTTATATTCAAATATTGCTTTCTTCTTTCTTTTATATTAAATAATTTAATTTTCTGTCATTATCAACATCTACAGTCCCCTTTACTTGGGAACTTCTTTCTTATCTCATATCCATGCTCCTTATTTAGATGTAATATTAGTTATGGAATTATGGAATTTCCTAAGCAAGAAATTGAAGATATAATGCACAGTACCCATATATCACTACACCCTTATAGCAGGAGCTAGTTTTTTCATTCTATTTTTGTTCCAAAATAGTCCTTAAATACTACAAATATTTGCAAGAAGCAGAAATATGATATTTATATAACAAATGTAATATAAATATTAGAAGAGTTGTAAAAATGGTGTGGAAGTTTTGTCACTATCCATGTCAAGTGACATTTTCACAATTCCTCAATGACACATCAGTATGTCTCAGCTGCCTAGATGGGAAGATCTGTCATGGCTGACCTCATTTACCACATGTGTGGTTCTTACCCATTTTGTAAACCCATTTTGAAAACTGATTCTCCATACATCCCTAAAACAAATTGTTGATAAGATAAAGTTATATTCATCACTTACTAATGTAAGTAGGAACATCGCTCCAGCATCTTGTCAAAGTCTCAGAAGAAAGAAGGCAAGGTCAGAATTTTCTAAGACTTAGTATGACATAAGGAAGATATTTTAAAATGAGTGTAGAGTGGTGGAGATTTGATAAAGATTGGATAAGAATCAGAATAAAACAGTGCAGAATTGCTGGAAACAACAGGGTCTGAATTTTGAGGAGAAAGATTAAAGTGATATTAAGGCTAAACTCTCTATGGATGTTTTCCTTTGAAGAATTGGTGGGTCTTTGGGAATTTTCTGAAATGGATAATCAAAACATTAACCTGAACAAAAGACTCCAATGAAGAGAACAAAATGGCAAAATAATGCTAATGAAGACAGAGGAAGAGCAAAATCAGGCCAATAAAGTCCGTAAGGGTTGTTTTCCATTCTGAGTGTAATGTTAGAGAGTTTAAGATCTCATCCATAAAATAATTGACTTCATTTTGATCATTATTAATAAGAATTTTGCTTAACCAATATTTATGTCTAAAACCATGAAATAGCCTACCATCACTATATGTACAAATATTAGCTGGTATGAAATGGACATACATGTTTTTCACTGATTTACTTTTGTGTCTGTTTTTGATGCATATATTTGTTTCCTTTGTTTTATCTACTTATTTTTAAAATATTATATGAATTTAAAATTGTAATGGATTTTAAGTTCAAATTAATTCCTTATACCTCTAGTTCTAAATATTCATTATAACTTATATTTTTTTAATTTAATTTCTATGAGAGTTCTGATGACTAATACATTATAGAAGAATAATGGAGCATTGCCTTCTTCCAATTTGATTTACTGTTTCTTCCAAATGAGGAAAGAAATTCCAACTGTCCACATGTTCTTTGGTCAGGACTGACACTAAAATCCAATTTTAACTAAAATAACATTGACTTCATACAGGCATGATCTAGCTGTATAGTTTACCACTCCATTATCCTTACAGCCAACATGTTTCTGTATATTGATGTCAAAAAAATGTATTTCCCTAAGGATCCCTCTTTCACTAAAGACCAATGTAATTGAGAAAATCTTGGCTTTTTCCTGAGATTCTGCTTAAAGAAAAACTGGTGTCCAAGGGATATAACCCCAGGAATGAATATTCAAGGATAGATTTAAAAACAATCCATTGTTTTTAGGGTATTTAAAGAATATTTTTGAAAAAAAGAAAAAAACAAAATAAATAAATAAATAAATAAATAAATAAATAAAAAAGAATATTTTTGGGCCCTAAAATATGACTCTGTAATTTGTTCCTTATTAAAATTTTGCATGTTTTGCCCCAGGTCGGTACATTCTGTGTGAAGACTGTGACATCTGACCATGTTCAGTAAGTAGCTGCAGGGTTCATTCATGAAGAATATTAATGACTCTTGATTAATCTCAGTCAACTGTTAATATTCCACCTGGGAATTTCCTTGACTTGCTGTTTTAGAACCTCTTAATAGACAGTAATAGGTAAATTTATCCAGTGGGAAAGCCCCAGAATTAAAATGTCTCATAATATTTAGAAAAGCTAGTTTATATTCAAATTATGGTGTAAAATGTCTGGACTAAGTCAAGAAGATAATAAAAATAACGATTAAATGGCTTCTTTAAACCCTTTTCTAGCTGGTAACATGGTTAGAACAAAAGTATACTGTTGTATAAGTACTGCACGCTAACTGATTGGAAATCTCTAAAGACGAGAGAAACAGGTTAGGCAAAAGGATATGGAGGTTAAACAACACACTCAGACAAACATTGGGTCAAGGAGGAAATCTCAAAAGAAAACAGTAACTACCTTAAAACGAATGAAAACAACAACACAACATAACAAAACTTATGGGATGCAGCCAAAGCTGTCCTGAGAGGGAAGTTCATAGCCATAAATACATATTTTAAAAAAGAAGATAGAGCTAAAATTGAAGACCTAACTGCACACTTGGAGGAATTAGAAAAAAAACAACAAACCAAACCTAAAGAAAGTAGAAAGAAGGAAATAACAAAGATTAGAGAAGAACTAAATGAAATAGAGAAGAAAAAGCACTAGAAAAAATAAACAACACCAAAAGCTGGTTCTTCAAGAATATCAATAAAATTGACAAACCCTTAACCAGACTAATAAAGAAAAAGAGAGAACAGATGCAAATACACAAATTAAGGAATGAGCAAGGGGATATCACTACTGACCCCACAGAAATAAAGAGTATGATAGGAGGTTACTTTGAAAAATAATATGCCAACAAGAATGCTAATTTAGAGGAAATGGAGAAGTTTCTAGAAATGCACAAAAAACCTACATTGATGAAAGAAGAAACTGATGAACTCAACAGTCCAATTAAAAGGAAAGAGATAGCCTCAGTTATCAAAAGCCTCCCAACTAAGAAGAGCCCAGGACCAGATGGCTTCACAGCTGAATTCTGCAAAACATTCCAGAAAGAGCAACACCAATTCTGCTTAAAATCTTCCAAAAAATAGAAATAGAAGGAATACTGCCTAACTCATTCTACGATGCCAACATTACCCTAATACCAAAACCAAACAAAGATACCACTAGAAAGGAAAATTACAGATCAATTACTTTAATGAACCTAGATGCTAAAATCCTCAACAAAATACTTGCTAATAGCATTCAACAACATATCAAAAGGATTATACAGCATGACCAAGTGGGTTTCATCCTGGGTGTGAAAAGATGGTTCAATATAAGAAAATCAATCAATGTAATACACCAGATAAACAAACTGAAAGAAATAAATCACATGATCAACTCTATAGATGCTGAAAATCCATTCGTTGAAATACAGCATTCTTTCCTGATAAAAACACTGCAAAAAATAGTAATAGAAGGAATCTTTCTGAATATGATAAAGGGTATATATAAAGAACACAAAGCTAACATCATCTTCAATTGTGAAATCCTAAAAGCCTTCCCTCTGAGATTGGGAATAAGACAAGGATGCCCAAAATCACCACTCTTATTTAACTTTGTCTTAGAAGTACTTGCTTGAGCACTGAGGCAAGAAAAGCATATAAAAGCCATCCACATTGGAAAACAAGAAGTGAAAATTTCATTATTTGCAGTCAACATGATCCTATACAGAGAAAGCCCAGAGAAATCTACAACAAAGCTTCTAAACTTATAAAGGAGTTCAGTAATGTTGCATGCTATAAGATCAATGCTCAAAAATCAGTAGCATTTCTGTACACCAATAACGAGCAATTAGAGGAGGAAATCAAGAAAAAAATTCCATTTACAATAGTAACTAAAAGAATCAAATACCTAGGAATTAATTTAACTAAAAATGTAAAAGGCATATATACAGAAAACTACACAACACTATCAAAGGAAATCAAAGAACACTTAAATAAATGGAAAAATATTCCCTGTTTATGGATAGGAAGACTAAACCTCATCAAGATGTCTATGCTACCCAAACTAATCTACAGATTTAATGCAATCCCAATAATAATCAACACTATATTTTTTAAGGAACTGGAAAAACTAACCACAAAATATATTTGAAAGGTAAGTGGCTCCGAATTGCCAAAGACATATTGAAAAAGAAAAATGAAGTTGGAGGTATCACATTACCTGACTTTAAAACATACTACAAAGCTACAGTGATCAAAACTGCATGGTATTGGCACAAGGATAGACCTACTGACCAATGGAACTGAATTGAGGGTTCTGATCCTCTTATATACAGTCATCTCATATTTGACAAGGCCACCAAACACACTCAATTGAGAGAGAATGGCTTCTTTAATAAGAGGTGCTTGGAGAACTGGATATCCATATGCAAAAGAATGAGAGAAGAATACCATCTCACACCTTATACAAAAATCCACTCAAGATGGATCAAAGAGCTAAATATAAGAGCCAAAACAATAAAGACCTTGGAAGATAATGTAGGGAAGCATGTACAGGACCTTGTAATAGGAAATGGTTTCATGAACATCACAGCCAAAGCATGAGCAGCAAAAGAAAAAATAAATAAATGGGATCTCCTCAAAATTCAAAACTTCTGCACCTCAAAGGACGTTATTAAGAAAATAAAAAGGCAGCCTACCCAATGGGAGAAAGTATTTGGCCACCATATATCTTATAAGAGCCTAATATCCTGCATATATAAAGATATCCAACACCTTGAAAATAAAAAAGCAAACAACCCATTTATAAAATGGGCAAGTGACTTGAAAAGACACTTCTCCAATGAAGAAATACAAATGGCTAAAAAGCACATGAAAAAATGCTCGACGTCAGTAGCTGTTAGGAAATGCAAATCAAAACTGCAATGAGATATCATTTTACACCTATCAGAGTGACAGCTATTAAAAAAACAGCAGACTCTAAGTGTTGGAGAGGTTGTGGAGGACTAGGAATCCTCATCCACTGCTGTTGGGATTGTGGAGTGGATCAGCCACTGTGGACGACAGTTTGGCAGTTCCTCAGAAAACTAACTATAGATCTTCTGTATGATCCAGTGATTCCACTGCTTGGTATATACCCAGAAGAATTGAAAGCAAAGACACGAACAGATATATGCACATCAATGTTCATAGCAGCATTGGTCACCATTTCAAAAAGTTGGAATCAGCCCCAGTGTGATCAACAGATGAATGGATAAGCAAAATGTGGCAAATACATACAATGGAATATTAGTCAGCTGTAAGAAGGAATAAAGTGCTAACACACAGATTAATGTGGATGAATCTTGAAGACCTTATGTTTAGTGAAACAAGCCAGGCATTGAACGATGAATATTATATGACCTCATTGAATTGAATTTAGGAAAGTGAGCAGTTTCTGAGAACCATTGTCAGAAAGATAGGTTAGCAAGGGAGAGACAGAGAAGAGAGGTTGTGAGCCATCACCCATATGGAAACAATCTAAGGTAAAGTGATAGAGTATAGTGGCATATTGAAGAATAGGACAGATGGGTAGTGATATTAGGGGTTTGGTGGTGCAGGGTTGACAGGTGGGTAGATTAGGAAGGGCAGGTTAGAATACCCAGGGCATGTAACTATGAATCTTGTCATTCCATGAGTCAAGACAGGTGAGTGTCATGTGCTCCAGGGGGACCGGGAGGAAGGAACAGAAAAGGTCAAATGGGGTGTTTAGTGATCTTGGGAAATGTTTTTCATTACCTTACAATAATAGACACAGGACATGGCAAATCTCATAAAAAATTATTAAACTGTACCATCTAAATTGTCAACTGTACTGTAAACTATTAACAATGTTTAGTTGCTGTATTTCACTATCTGTATAACAGTTATAACAAGGCTAACATCCATAAAAAAAAAAGATTTTAATATGGGGTGGGGAAGGGGGAGTGATGGAGGTTAGGTATGTGGGAGTCTCTAGTATTCCATGTGTGACTTTGCTGTGACCTAAAACTTCTTTGAAAATTAAATGAAAATTTGGGAGACCCTGAGGAATGAGAGGGGGAAGGTGTCATGGTACACAGGATATCCGATAATACAGTGATAAAAGGAAAAAAGATGATTTTTTAAAAAAGGAATTTTTTTTGTTTTTTACCAATTTTTTGAATGTCCCAATCCACTAATTATCTTCTATTATTATGTTTTTTTTTCTGAGTTTCCTTGTATTTTATCTCTTACATTTAAACTTATCATTATTATTTCATTTTCCTATTAATTGTATTTGGTTATTATATGGGCTTCACCTTCAAGGAAGGTTTATATCACAGAAGGAATACAATGGGGGTTGCAGAGGATCATTGGTGGTGGTTGTCTGGGATGGGGGATTCATGGGAGTAGGTTCATCTGAATATATATGAAAGATATATAAAATTGTTCAAATGAACAAAAGATGGGGCATGGTCACTTTGGGTAGATAATCACTCAATAAATGAGGGAATCTGAATTCTCAGCCTGGAGAGCTCTGCCACATTCTTCAAGGGAGAAGCAAACGTCCCCTGAGTGCAGAGGCAGTGTCTGGCAAAAAAGGATGGCCCACTGATGGGTTCTTGTTATTGATGACTAGCCTTATGAGGTTTTGCTCTTGTAATTGAAACTTAGCCTACTGTTATGGGGTGCCTAAGGGTTGACACCTGAGAGCCTCCTTGCTGCTCAAGTGTGGCCCCTCTCTAAGCCAAACTCACCATATTAATGCATTACCTTCCCTACAACGTGGGACATGACTCCCAGGGATGAGCCTCCCTGGCAACGAAGGATTAATACCAAGTGCCAACTGGCAACAGGGCTGGAAAAAGACCTTGTATAAAAGGGGGAAAAGGTAAAGACAAATGAGTTCATGTGGCTAAGACACTTCAAAGAGAGTCAGCAGGTCATCCCAGAGGTAATGTTTATGCATACCTCAGTAGGATCCCCTAGAACACCAAAGTGGATATCACCCCACACAGAGGGGCTCCTGAGGACTCTGGAGACACCCAGGTCCTATATAAGGGGGGATAGCCCCAGATATTGATGCCTTATCAGTGGGCTCTACTTTGGAATCTGTGCTCCTGAGAGTGACACAGTTGGACTCAAATACTTCTTCCCAGCACATGGTCCATCAGTCCCTTCTATTGAAACATATATGTGATGCTAGAGTTCATAGGTGTACTTCCAGAGACTGGAGCTTCTGGCCTACCTATGTGCCAGCTGTGCCTGGAATCTTGGTGGAGCTGCAACTCCTACTCTACAGCTTAATTGACTCATCCAAGTCACCTGGTGAGGAGACAATGATGGACAACAGCCATCCCAGGGAATGGAGAGAGCCTGAAGCTCTGGGCAGGATAATCCAAACCTCCATATCCATGGGATATAAGCCCTCTCTCACTCGGAGGTTGAGTGGACATCACCATCCCAGTCCCCTCAGGATTGGGGGAAGATCTATGGACTAGAGTGGACTTAATGGTATTCTGTTGTAGACATAATATGATTCAAGTAATGGAAGAAATTACAACAGTGAGGTGGAGCCAGTGGTCACTGGACACTTTTGGGGCAGGGAAGGGAAAAGCAGTTTTAATACAGGGGCTTTTTCAGGACTTGGGGGTTGTCCTGAAGGACGTTGCAGCGACAGATATAGGCCATTTTACATCAGCATATACCATGCAGAACTGTGTGGGAGAGAGTGTGGTCTACAATATGAACTGTGGTCTATGTTTAGTGGCAAAGCCCCAGAATGTGTATATTCATTGCAGGTGATGTGCCACACTAATGAAAGATGTTTATGTGGGATATTATGGGAGGTGTGGGAGGTGGGGAACATAAGAATACCTGTAATTTCTGCATAATATTTAGGTAATCTAAGCACCTTCTAAAATATATATAAATAAATAATATATACATATATGTGTGTGTGTATATATATATATAACATTTATGTAAGCAAATGCTCATGTATGCATATATATTTATATATCATTTTACAAATATTCTTTTGTATTGTGAAAAATTTGATTTTTACCCACAATAAAAAAAAAGAATTAAAAAAAAAAAAGAAAGAAAGAAAGCATGGGGCTGTATAACACAGGGAATCCAGTAGTGGAATGTGGAATTTGGTTAACAGGACAAACATGAGAATATTCTCTCATGAATGATAACAAATATATAATACTAATACAGGGTATTAAAAATAGGGTGATTTGGGGGAAATATACACCAAATGTTAGCAATAATATTTTAATGCTCTTTAATAGTTTGTAGAGATGTTTCACAAAATGCAAGGTGTTAGTACTGGGCTGATGTGAGGGAGACTTGTATGATAATATGCATGTTTCTTTTGTAGATTTACAACTTTTTCTCTACAATTATTGTTTATGGATACTCATGTATGTATGAATTATATTCTTTAATAAAATTTTATTTAAAAATGAAAAAAAAGTATAATGTCTTAATTAGAAATGTGAGACACTGAGGAGAAGAAATCATATAACTCCATCAATATACAGAAGGAATACCATCTCTTCTGCCTATCGCATGACTCTATGATCTGATTCTGTTCATTCAGTCACTTTCTGGAATTCTTTCTTGGATTCTTGCTTGGATTTTGGAAAAAGATGGATTGGAGGGACCAGATGGATTAAGAGGAGATTTGGTATAGCATAAGAAACAAAGCATCTTCTATTACTTGTTGCCATTTCCTTAAA
Source organism: Cabassous unicinctus (assembly GCA_029593785.1). Taxonomy (NCBI): domain Eukaryota; kingdom Metazoa; phylum Chordata; class Mammalia; order Cingulata; family Chlamyphoridae; genus Cabassous; species Cabassous unicinctus. The sequence continues at coordinate 5,675 of JAQZBX010023548.1, read as the reverse complement.
TCAAACAAATGGCTAGATTCAACAGAGAAATAACTGAGAATCAGTAAATCTTCAAATCAGTACAACTCTAACTATCTGACAATCCTTTCTTGAGAACATCTCTTTCTTTAATCATAATTAAAACAATGATAATCATCTTTATATTATGTAACTTTAATATTGAGCAAACATTATAAAAAGACCCAAGAAGTTCTCATTAGGTGTGGCTAAATGACCTTGGAAAATGCTGTCTCTTCTCTTGCTGCTGACCATGAGAGCCCCATATAAATCACCCACACAAATGTTTATTACTTACCATGCTGGAATTGTCGTTCTTTCATCTGATGTATCCCTCTCAGTTTGGCAAAGCACTGTCAGTTTACACAGATCCTCAATGTACTCTGGAAAATTGGCATAGTTGGCAGGATTCATCAGAGCAAATAATGAGCCAGTGTAGGTAATCTGCAGGAGAAATCTTAGGGTCACCTTTTCCATCTATGTGGAGAAAGGTTGCCAAATTGACTGTTGCAGACCTCCACATAAGTATGGGGATGCCCTAAAAATGCTGGAGGAAATAGAGCATGTATTTCATGACCAAAAGGTTATGAAATTTAACAAAGATAGTATATCCATTCCCACAGTAATTAGTTGCTATTGTTTTTGGGTGACAAAGTTAGCTTGAGCAGATTGTTTCAAGAAAGACAGAGAAATCCTCAGATTGTTGTAAGAAAATGGCTGAAGAATGGTTCTGCAGAGTAGAATCCTTTATCCAATTTTGACCTGTATAGCTTTCTAAAATCAGCAGCAGATCCAGCTACATTTCTACTTTAAGAAATTCCTCCAGGAGTAGACAAAAAATTTGTATGCACACTTACCTGATTATCCATGTCAGATTAAAATAACTGTTAAAATATATCACACTCTATAGAAAAGACCAAAGAAGATAAAAAGTTTAATTACTCCAACCAGTAGTTGAAATTTACAAGGAATAAGTGTGTTACCACAGTATCTAAGGAAAAGTCCCTCAGCTTTCCTTACAGGAAAAGTTGAGAAAAGTCAGTATTTCAAAAGGCAAAGGACACTACTGGAAACTCAAGTGGAGAATGGTCAATTAGAGCAGGGTTAAAAATAAAAAGGTAATATCCCTTCACCCACCTCTCAAGGATTGAGAGACATCTTAAGAAATTAGAAAGTCTCAAATACAGCTGGGTGGTAACTGACAGAAACGTGTATTCAAATGACTTTTGGGAGGGGAGTCTTACTACTGAATTACAACCAAAATATTTAAAGCATAGCTTCCTGAATATATCTCCCTTGCTAAAAAATTGTTAACCAAGTAATTCCCAGATGATTTTTTTTTTGCATATGAAAGTTTTTCTAAGAAAAATCTTAAATATTCCAGACAACACTCATCCCAGAGGATGACTTAAAAGTATAAATACTAGAGGCATATTTGGATGATGGAAAACTCAAAGATAAGCCACACCAAAAAGAGTGGGAATTTTTAGTCAAATTACTGAGTTTTATGATTGTTTTGTGTGCTTAAAATTCTATTCATATTTGTCCTTTCATTCAATATATATCTTGATAACTCCAGATGGTAATATTAAATTAACAAATGATAATTCTTAAGAGAGTTCTATTCAAATTGCTAAAAATATAATAAGCACACACACACACACATACACACATATGTAAATGAATACTCCTGGAGACCCAAACTACAAAAGCTGAGCTTTTGGTGCTCTCTAAAAAATTATAATCTACATATTCAGAAATTGGTCAATTAGTTTTTTTCTTGATAAAAACTGCATATACAGATCTGAATAAAGAAAGTGTTGGAGGAAGAAAAGTACTTTTTTGCTAGGCTCCTTGACCTACCCTTCTAACCAAGGCCATCTCCTAAACTTGACTGAAGTCAAGGCACACATTAAAACTCATTGATGCAAGTATCAGGAAAAGGTTAGTTTCATTAAGATGGGGATATCTGAATTTAGCTTAGAATTCTGTATACTAAGCCTGGAAATTAGGAATGATAGGGACAAAAGGACTGTTAGTGAATAAAACTCGGTTTGCATAGTTAGTCCTGTAATTCCACAACTTAATTCTCAACAGCCTTCAAGTGAGACTATTTTAATAATCCAATTGCCAAATTTCACTATGTAAATAAAAAGTTCTTGAAAACTATGGAAATTCTTTTATAAATTATGAGTGAAATTAATTTTTAAAAAATTATAATATGTATTCCAGAGCCTGATAGTCAATATGCTTTTAAGGTTATTCACAAATTTAGAATATTATGAAAAGAGATTTTAGCCTCTTATGGAGGAAGAGAAAAACGTTTCTTGATTAAGTATAATTGTTTATATTTTATTCAAATCAAGTGTAATCTCCATAGTTTTATAGAGATACTAATAAAATAAATGTATATTTATTAGCTCTATAAGATGGTTAAAATTGTAAATTATTAAAATGAAATTAAGTTAAAGAAGAGAATGAAGATATGTCCTAATGTGTAATGACTAATTTTTCACAGAACCAAGTGATGTAGGATAAAATATGAATGAATATGAAAAGTTGTAGAGGGCTTATGAAAGTAAATTTAGTTTGTTGCTGACTAAAATTTAACAGACTTACTTAAAGTTTAAATTTGTATTAAGGTGAAATAACTATTCTATATGGTTATAAATGGTTATAAGAGGTTATAGGAATTTATAGGTGGCAGGAATTTATAAAAGCATTTTCCAAACTGAATGATCTCAATTTAAAAGGCTCATTCCAGGAAGCCATTATTAAGTAGAAATCTATGAGTTGATAATGATAACAAATAGTAACTTGATAGCATAGAAACCTGTCAGATGCCACCTCAATCTGTTATGATATTTGCAAATTAGGATTTGTTTGCAAAATGGTGTACTGATCCAAAATTCAAGTTTGATTTTTCTCTCTGTTAGAATAATGCATATTTCTTAAATTGCTGGTCTATTTTGAGTAGAAGGAAATAAAATTCCTTTTAAAATAAATCAATATTTAAGGTCCAAAGATACTGTTCCTTATCAGAATGGTTCCTTGTACTTGATGTTGGCCTTACCATGTTCTTAATGGTTTATTAAAAAAATAAACAGAAAAACCAGGGCTGATGTTATTTTGGAAGTTAAGTCTTTTCATTAATATTTTTCTAATTTATCTGTCACTGTGATAAAGCCCTGTTTAAATATCATGTCCAAACCTGCCAACTTTTAATAGTTGAAAGAAACCCTTAAGAGTATCTTTAAATTCAAACTGTTACAAAGAATTTATTTTTTTCACATTGTAAAAAGTGAAGTGCTAAAACATATACATTTATGAAAATTCACATTTTCAATATACTTGTATTTTAATTCACAATGGAAAAATACGTGCCAAAACTTGGAATTTGTGGGATCTCTTTGGTTAAAACATCTTTGAAATAGTTTATGGCCTGCTTTACTGCACAAGCAGAAAACTGCTGCTATCAGTTCCTGCTAAAACTGTAGAAACATTCTTGCTTTGCTCTGTTAATTAGGGCTTTCTGCCTCTCCATTATCTCTGGCACAACCTGGAACTTTCTGAGCCCCTGCACGTACACGATGAACTTGTGTTTCATGAAAAGAGAATAAAAACTGTGACAGGAATTAGCAAAAGTGAATAGCTCCTTTAGCTTTTCTCCCCCTTGCCTCTCTCAAACTCAGTGTTCAGAGTAATTCTTTGTGCTGTCGTGGGCTCAGCTGGACAGATCCCTGCAACACTTTGCAGGGTGGACTCCTGCAAGTGGTGACCCCAATGTGATTTGGACCAGTGGCGTGAATCGGCACATTAAGAAGTACATATACTCATCTGCCCAAAACTGAAACTAATCTTCCCAAGTTAAGGGAACAGCAATGCCCAATGGGGATAGTTGCCAACATGTCCAGTACAGTGAGGGGTTTCTAAATGTTCACGGGAATGAGAACTTCCAAAGAACAGGATATTTTTATAAAAACAATACAACTCTTAAAAGCAGCTGATTGCACAGACCACAAAGGTAAATTGTGCTCCCTATTACAAACAATTCAAAAGCACTGTCCTTGGTTTCCTAAAAGAGGAACATTAGATTTGGAATTATGGAAGCAAGTAGGAAAAATTTTAAAAACAAAATATGAGCAAGGAGAAAAATTTCCCATTTCTTCCCTAATAAACTGGAGCATGATGAAAGCAGCCTTGTGTCCACTGTATGTGTCTCGTCCCATGGTTTCCTCAGAGGAGTCCCCAGTAAAAGACCCTGTATCCCCTGAAAAGGAAGAAACACCTTTCTTTCTCCAACTCCCAGTCTTTTTTGAAAATCAAGAACCTCGACCAGCTATAGTAAAGTGCTTACAAGAAATCATAGAGATAGGAGAATGTCATACATTTCTTGTAATTCTCCAACATGGGCAACCACAACATGATTCACTTCCCTATGCAGTCTTTACAGAACTATGTAAAAGCATTTTTGAAAATGGACTCCACAATTCCTTCACAAAGGGAATTTTAGATGCTATTGCTGGTAGCTATCAAATGTTTCCCTCGGATTGGAAAGTTCTTGTAAAAACTATTGTTACCCCAGCTCAATTTAGTGTTTGACAACTAGAATATCAAGAAGGTGGCACTAAACAGGCAATTTGTAAACTTAACCAGCAAATACCAATTGGAGCAGACATGCTTTTAGGCACAGGACCCTTCCTTGAACCTTGTGTTCAAGACCAACAAGATCAGCGGTCTTTAATCAATGCTCAAAAATCACCATAGAAGCCTGGTGCCAGATCCCTGAAGTTAAAAAAAAAAAACAACGAGGGCTCCTTTGCTTCCATCAGACAGGGAGAATCAGAATCATATTTAGACTTCATTAATAAATTACAAAATGCTATTACCTGCCATGTTAAAATTCTGAATCAGCAGGTACATTGATCATTCAACTGGCTTATGAAATGCTAGCATCGACTGCCAACAAGCAATGAGTAGTATTCAAACTACTGCTCTATCTATAGGAGAATTTATCAAAGTATGTCAAAATGTAGGTACTGAAACCTTTAAAGCCCAGGCTCTAGCACCATTTTATGCTCAACTCAAACCTGTTTTAAATAAGGAAAAAAAGGGCACCTTAAAAAAGAATGTTATCAAGGACAGTCTGGGTCCAAATTTCCATTTAGTGACTATACCGAATGCAAAAGAGGAAAACACTGTGCAAAGCAATGCTGCTCTAATATTGATAAGGATGACAAGCTTCTTTTGGGCAATGGGAGGAGGGGCATCAGCCCTGGCACCCCCAAAATCTTTCAGAGCAACTCCCATTATCCAACTCCTAAATCCCCAAACAGCAATCAAGTTTATTGGAACCAGGCCACAGAAGAGTATCCGATCTCTGTGCAGCCACCAGTGACAGTGCCAGATTTGACCTCATCACTACAATCAAACTAATATTAAAAGAACAAGACTCCATTTAGTTAGCCCCTACCAGAACCTGGGGACCTCTTCCACAATGGTTAGTAGGTCTTCTCTTAGGGAGGTCCAGCCTTACTCTTAAAGGAATAAAAATTCTCCCTGGAGTAATAGAATCCGACTACCAAGGAGACATGAAAAATAATGTTATAGGCTTCCAATTTTCATATAATTCTTGCCAATACAAAAATTGTCCACCTCCTACTCCTTCCATACCATGT
>JAQZBX010023547.1:0-30757 GCA_029593785.1 Cabassous unicinctus | reverse complement strand
ACAACATCCCACGCCACCATCCATCATAGGATCTCATAGAACACCAAAGTGGATATCACTCTACACAAAGGGACCCCTGAGGGCTCTGGAAACCCCCAGGTCCTATATAAGTGGGGACAAATGTTTTTTTAAAATTCAATTTAAAAGGACTTTTTTGTTTTATCTCAATTTTCAATCTGTATTTCACTTATTTTTATTTTACAAAATTAAAATATTCCAAATGATTTCAAGGCATTTAAAGAAAATATTATTTTCTTTCTTCTACTAAAAAGTACATGTGCGTGTTCGTGAGAGATGAAGTATTTTCCATGACTAATCTCATTTTGCATATACAAGATTAAAAATTCTCTCTCTTAATATATATAATTTCTTTTTAAAAGTATACAACCAGAAGTCTACTTCCATTTTTCATGCTTATTAAAAATTTAGAATTGGCTAGTCTAGAATGCAATATTGACAGCCATTATTTAAAGTTACAGGTAGTGTTATACTGCAATTGATTCCTGAGTAACAAAGTGCAAATTATTCAACCTTTTAATTTTCTATTTATTCTTTGAAATGAGTTTTAGCCTGTGCATTTCAAGGGATTTTATAAAGAACCATTACATGGACAGCAGCGTCAGCATTACCTGAGAGTGTTAAAAATGCAGAAACTTAGGCACCACCCCCAAACTACTTAATCAAATTCTGCTTTTTAAATCAAATCCCTAGTTGACACATGTGCACATTAAAGTTTGAGAAAAACTGCTCTAATGGCATTATTGTTAATAAAAAAATAATGTAAAAGCAGACAGTTGAAATTGTTCTTGAAATGAAATGGTCTTGCTCATACACCAAAAATTCAAAGAACTTTTAGGGAAATGCTTTGGTATATGAAACAATTTACAAAATCCATGGTGGGAGAATAATATTTTGAAACATTAAGCTAATGTTTAATTTATCTCCTTTTTTCTTCCTGCATTGTCTCCTTTCTCATCACTGCTCTTCAAACAGTAAGTAGATATCATGTTCATTGTCTTAAGGATTATGATGTGGTACAAAGGGTAAGTAGTATGACAGGTTATAGTGTTCAAAAGGCTAAATTCTTAGGTCAGAGTCTCAAAATATGGTTCCACAGGCCAATTACAACCCACAGATGTGTTTTATTTGGCAGAAAAGTGTTTGCTTATTTTATATTTTTAATTTGATGTTTATGAGCAAAGGGACTCATCTACCTGTTTGCAGTACTGGGGGGAAGAAGGTTGAGGACCCCTTAGAAGTCCAAGGCTAAACTTCTCCATCAGAACAATTGGATGGAAATAAAAATAAAGATTAAGTTAAAATTAAAAAAAAACAAAACACAAGAGCTAGTGCTTATATAGCACAATATGCACTATCCACTGTTCTAAGCACTTATTTAAAATCATTTAATCCCACCAAAACCCTATTATAGATGTTATTATTAAAGCCATTATATAGAGGAGGAAACTGAGATATAGAGATATGCTAAGTTATTTGGCCAAAGTCACATAATGTATAAATGGTAGAGTTGAGTTGTTTTTTTTTTAAGAGAAGTTGTGGGTTTACAGAACAATCATACATAAAACAAAGTGTTCCCACTTACTGCCCTATTATTGACACCTTGCATTAGTGTGGTACCTCTGATACAACTGATGAAAGCACATTTTTTTAATTGTACTAACTATAGTTCATGGTTAATTTAAGGTTCACTGTTTGTGTTACATAGTACCATAATTTTTTTTTCTTGATTTTATTCAAGTAACATATATACAAGCTGAAATTTCTCCTTTTAACTGCATTCAAGTGCATAATTCATTACTGTTAATTACAATTACAATGTTGTGTTACCATCACTACCATCCATTACCAACACTTTTCCATCATCCCAAATAGAAACGCTATTCAATTTTATATACCTAAATGTGGAATTGCCAGGTCATATGCTAATTCTACAGTTAAATTTCTGAAGAGCTGCCAAACTATCTTCCACAGTGGCTGCACCTTTTAAATTCCCACCAGCAATGAATGAATGTTTCTATTTCTCTGAGTCCTATCCAAAACTTGTTTGTTTTTGCTTTTTTTTTTTAATAGCATTCATTCTAATGAGAGTGAAATGGTATCTCATTGTGGTTTTGGTTTGCACTTCCCTGATGGCTAATGATGTTGAACATGTTTCCATGTGCTTTTTAGCCATTTGTGTGTCTTCCTTGGAGAAATATCTGTTCAAGCCTTTTGCTCAGTTTTAAAATGGGTTGTTTGACTATAAATCATTTTGGGTAAAATAGACATCTAATTATATAAGCATCCAATCCATGAACATGGAATGTCTTTCCATTTATTGAGATCTTTTCTTTCTTTTAGCAATGTCTTGCAGTTTTCTGTGTACAAGACCATTACATCCTTGGTTAGATTTATTCCAAGATATTTCATTCTTTTACATTATATTGTAAATGCAATTTTTTCTTGATTTTTCCTTCAGATTGTTTAATACTTCTATAGATAAACAGTACCAATTTTGGGGTATTGATATTGTACCTCATATTTTGCTGAGCTCATTTATTGGTTCCAGTTGTTTTGTTGTGGATTTTGCAGGATTTTCTGTATATAGGATTATGTCATCTGCAAATACTGATATGTTACCTCTTTCTTTCCAATTTGGATGCCTTTTATTTTTTTATCTTGCCCAATTGCTCAGCCTAGAACTTCCAGAACAATGTTGAATAACAGTGGTAACAATGGACATCCTTTTCTTGTTCATGATTTTAGTAGGAAAGCTGTCATTCTTTCACCATTGAGTATGACATTAGCTGTGGGTTTCTCATAGTTGCTGTTTAGCATGTTGAGGGAGTTTCTTTCTATTCTTAGTTTTCTAAGTGTTTTTATCAAGAAGTGTACTGGATTTTGTCAAAAGACTTTTCTGCATCAATTTAGGTGGTGCATTTTTTCCCCTTTGTTCTGTTAATATAGTGGATTACATTAATTGCTTTTCTTGTGTTGAAACACCCTTGCATAACTGGGATAAGTCGCAGTTGATCATAATGGATAATTCTTTTGTTGTGCTGTTGGATTTGTTTTGCTAGTATTTTGTTGAGGATTTTTGCATCTGTATTCATAAGGGATATTGGTCTGTAGTTTACTTTTCTTGTGGAGATGTTGGCCTCCCAGAAAGAGTTAGGGAGTATGTAGTAGTTTGAGAATGTTTATGGATTCTAAAAAGAGAGATTATGTATGTAAACTGGTATGTTCCTCTGTGTATGATCCCCTTTGATTGTATTAGATTCAGATGAGATGTCTTTGATTAAATTATGACTAAGGCTTTGATTTGACCATGTCAGTAGGATGTAACAAAGGGTTGAGTCCCCACCCCCTTGGTAGGCTGTATAAATGTACACTCACACAGAAACACAGAAGAAGATACATGGGAAGAGAGAACTTTGTCATGACATGGAAGAGGAGAGAACTTTGATCCTGCAGTCCAAAGAAGAGAGACAAGCCCTATTCCATCCTGTAGTTGAGAGAGAGGAAAGCTGAACCCTGGCAAAGATTGGCACCCATCTTGCTTCAACACATGGCAACTGACTTTGGTGAGAAACCAACCTTGAGTTAGACTCTTTAGGGCCTTGTAACTGTAAGCTTTTACCTCAAATAAACATGTTTTATAAAAACCAACAGATTCCTGGTACTTTGCATCAGCACCCCTTTGGCTGACTAATACAGAGTATTTCCTCCTCTTCCATTTTTTTGGAAGATTTTGAGCAGGATTGGTTAATACCTAGAAGAATTAATATTCTTCTAGGAATGTTTGTTATAGTTCCCCAGTGAATCCGTCTAGTCCTGGGCTTTTCTTTGTTGGGAGGTTTTGATTACTGATTCAATCTCTTTACTAGAGTTTGTTGAGATCTTCTGTATCTTCTTGAGTTTGTATGTTTCTAGGAATTTATCCGTTTCATCTAGGTTATTCAATTTGTTGGCATTCAAGTGTTCATAGTATCCTCTTATAGTCCTTTATATTTTTGTGGGCTTGGTAGCACTATCCTCCATTTCATTTCTCATTTTAGTTATTTGTGTCCTCTTTATTTTTTCCTTTGTCAGTCTAGGTAAAAGTTTGTCAATTTTATTCATCTTTTCAGAGAGCCAACTTTTAGTTTTGTTGATTCCCTTTATATTTTTTATTCTTTATCTTATTTATCTCCACTCTAATCTTTCTTATTTCCCTCCATCTGCTCACTTTGGGTTTAGTTTGTTCTTTATCTAGATCCTCTAATTTTGAGGTAAGGTCTCTGATTTGAGATCTTTTACTTTTTTTTTTTTTTAATATAAGCATTTAGAACTATAAATTTCCCCTCAGCACTGCCTTTGTTGCATTCCATAAGTTTTGATATATATATTTTTAAATTTTCATTCCCCTCAAGATATTTCCTAATTTTTCTTATGATTTCTTCTTTGACCAATAGATTGTTTGGATAGATTGTAATTTCCACATATTTGTTAATTTTCCATTTCTACCTTTGTTATTGATTTCTACCTTCATTCCATTGTGGTTGGAGAAAATACCTTGTATGATTTCATTATTTTTGAATTTATTGAGATTTGTTTTGTGACCTAAGATATGGTTTATCCTGGAAAATGAGCCACGTTCACTAGAGAAGAACACTTTTCTGCTGCACTTAGGTCAAGTGTTCTGTGCATGACTGTTAGGTCTAGTTGGTTTAGAGTGTCAGTCAACTCTTCTATTTCCTTTTTTACCTTCTGTTTAGATGTTCTATCCATTATTGAAAATGAGGTTTTGAAATCTCCTTCTATTAATATAGAACCATCTTTTTCTTGCTCCAAATTTGTCAGTATTTGATTCATATATTTTGGGGTTCTGTTGTTAGGTGTATATATATTTATAATTGTATATCTACCTATTGAATTGTCCCCTTTATTAGTATAAAATGCCCATTTTTGTCCCTTGTAACTTTTTTGACTTAAAGTCTATTTTATCTGATATTAGTATAGCCACCCCAGCTCTTTTTTGGTTACTACTTGCATGGCATAGTTTTTCCATCCTTTCACTTTCAATCTACTTATTTCTTTGAATTTAAGGTGAGTCTTTTGTAAACAGCATATAGTTGGGTGATACTTTTCCTTCATTCTGCCAATTTCTGCCTTTTTACTGTGGAATTTAATCTATTTACATTTAAAGTAACTATTGATAATGTAGGACTTTCTTTTACCATTTTGCTATTTTGTGTTTGCAAGTTTTATGCCTTTTTGACCCTCGATTCTTCCATTAATGCCTACTTCCATATTTGTTTGACTTTTTGTATTGTACCATTTTGATACCCTTCATTTTTCTTTCTTCATGTATTTTCTTTGTGGCTATCATGGGATAAACTTTCAACATCCTAAATCTATAACAGTCATATTAGCTTTGATTCCAAATTATCTTCAATAACATACACATACACTATTCTTATGCCCTCTTTATCTCCACTTATTTTTTGTAGTTGTTATCAATCATATCTTCATATATTGTATATCCCAAACCATCAATTTATCATATTTTTCATGCATTTGAATTTTAGCACCTGTGTGAAGCAAGAAGTGAATTTATATAACAAACAATACAATGCTATAGTACTGGCATTTATAATTACCCATATGATTACCTTTACTAAAAGTCTTTATTTTTTTATACTGCTTTGACCCACTGTCTAGTTTCCTTTCTTTTAAGTGTGAAGAACTTCCATTAGCATGGATTGTAGGGCATGTCCAGTGGTGACAAATTTCCTCAGCATTTGTTTATGTGCTTTTGTCTTAATCTCTTTCATTTTTGAGAGACAATCTTGCCAGATATAAAATTCCTGGTTGACAATTATTTTTGTTCAACACCATAAATATTTCATACTAATTCTGTCTTGCCTCCATGGTTTCTGATGAAAAATTAATGCTTTTTTTTGGGATCCCCTTGTACATAACTTGATGTATCTTTCCACTACTCTTTGTCCTTGGCATTGGATAATTTCATTACTATGGATTTGGGCATGGTTGTCTTTGAGTATATCCTGTTTTGGGTTTGTTTGGCTTCTTGAATGTGTATGTCTTTCATTAAATTTGAGAAATTTTCTGTCCTTATATCTTTGAATGTTCCTTATGCCTCTTTCTCTCTTTCTTCTCCTTCTGGGACTCCCATAATCCATATCTTGGTATGCTTGATGTTGTCCCACAGTTCCCTTAGGTTCTGTTTGTTCTTTATTTTTCTTTTATCTTTCTGCCTCTTAACTCGAATCATTTCTGTTGTCTTGTGTTTGGGATGACTGATTCTTTCTTCTTCCACCACCAATCTGCTGTTGCGCATGTCTATGGAATTTTTTTGTTTTAGTTATTGTGTTCTTCATTTCCAGTAGTTCTCTGGAGGGATCCCCATATTGCTCATTTATTGTTTTCCTCATCTCCTTTAGGTCTTTCTCTATGTTTTTCTTTATCTCCTTAAGCATACTATTATTATTTTAAAGTCTCTGTCCTGTAAGTCCAAAGTCTAGTCCTCTTTGTTGATGGATTCTAGATTTTTATCTTGTTTCTTTGGATGAGCCATCATTTCTTGTTTCTTTGCTTGTCTTGTAGTTCTTTGTTGCACACTGTACAGTTTAATATTTTAAAGTGTTAACTCTGGGATTTAGTCCCTGGGCTGTCCCTTTTGTTTGTATCCAGGAAGTGATCTGACAGATATTTTGTTGAATGCCAGAAGCTAATCAAAACACACAAACCAAGGCAAAAAGCACCTTTTTGTTCTGCTTTGATTGGCAGTTTCCTTCAGAGCTTATTCCTCCTATCAAGCAGAGCCTATTCCTCCTGAGGCAAATGAAAATTATAGGGTCATGTCTGTCTTTTTTGTTCCTGTGTAGAGCTAGAGCCAGAAAGTCTGTTTCTTCTCCTGGGCCTATGCTTGCTAGAGGCCCCCAGCAATTCCCTGTTTACAGTCGATAGGAGTTTGAGTGAATGCTCCCTGGACTCTCTTTGGAACAGAACTTCTCCCCCTTTTGGGTGCTCTATTGAGTGACTTAATGCAGGTAGTCCTTTGTCCCAGGCCTTTTCAACTTAATTGTTTCTCACACTGTCCCAGCTGTCTGTCAATGGCTTCTCTGGCCTCAGTACAAACTCTGGGAGGGAGAGCTTGAGACAAGTTCTCAGGCCTAGTCTGTCAGACTTCCACAGGACAGAGTGGCACCCCATACCTGCACCCCAGTATGCACACAGGAGTTACTCTGCTTCCTCTGGAACAGGGCCAGGAAGCAACAATGGGAATGCTGCATTTTCTTAATTCACCATTTGCCTAGTTAATGCACTCCTTTAAGATTTAAGATCTAAGATTTCTCTGTCACCTTTGCCTGAAAGGAGTTGAAACAATGCTGCTAGTTCAATGGTTGTTTCAGTGAAGGGACTGATTCCTGGAGCTTCCTACTCCACCCTCTTCCTATAATCCTTTATCTATGTCTTTTTGAATCTTTCCTCTATCTCTCTTTCGATTTTTAACTTGTGAATAGAAGGGGCTATTAAATGTTCTTGTAAAATGGTAACATCTGGGATTGCAGAAGACGGGAGCAAATAGTCTCACGAGAATAATAATGAAAGTGTCAAGCTTACTAAAGTTAAATCCAATTGATACTTAGAACATAATAAAATGAAATAAAAATTATTTACCATGATCTACAAGGTTTGCCTACCAAGGTACTTCATCATCCTTTCTCTGCTTGTTCTTTCTATGAAAGCCCCAGTATTTTTTAATATTCTGAGCTTGTTCCAGACTCCTGGTCTTAGCACCTACTATACATTTAAGATTCATTCATTAAATAAATGATTTTTGAATACCTGTAATGTACCAGTGCTGTTCTTAGTACTGGACATATGTTGATGAGCAGAACAAAGATCCTCGCCCTCCAGGAATTGATTATCTAGTGGAGGTGCTGGAGCAAGAAATAGACAATAAACTAAAATAATAATAAATAAGTAATTTGCATAGTATATTGGAAAAATGTGCTTTAGAGAAAAAACTTATCAGAATAAGAGGATCAGAAACACCTGGCTTTGCGAAGAGAGTTGAGATTTTAAGTTCTGGAAAAGGGTAGGCCTCTTTGAGTTGGTGAAATTAGAAGAAAACGAGGGTGTTAGCTATGCATATGTCTGTGGAAGAGTGTTCTAGGAAGAGTGAATAACCATTTTAAAGCCAATTCAAAGGCCCCAACATGACAACATTGAAGACCATTGTAACGGCCTTAAAGGGTCCTCTGTGTCTTTCACTCTGATAAATGGGAGCCATTTGGGATACCTCTTTTCCCACATCTTCACAGGGTTTGCTCTTAGATCATTCATTCTTAGTTCTGATTTCACTTCTTCTGAAAGATCTCCTCTGAACACCCAATCTAATTGCCTTCACATACTCATCTCTTCACCTACATCCCTTGATTTGTTTTTTTCATATGTTTATTGCTAACTGAAATTATTTCATTTATTTTTTGCCCATCATTTGCCTCTTTTGATTATAAACTTCCCTATCTAGAATGCATATTCCGGGGGTGGGGGTTGTGTGCACGGACTTTGTCTTGTTCTTTTCTGTATATCAAGGGCCTAAAATGGTGCCTGGCATATATTAAGCACTCAGTAAATATTTGCTAAATGGATGATTATAATTTAGAGGAAAATAATCTATGTGGATTTTTTTTTCCAGAGATATTCAGTTGTTCGGAACCAACCTTGAAGAAGTATGATGACTGGGCACATACAATTCTGGATTTTGTGTATGGAAGAAGTTGGGTGCATAAGAGCTGAGGATGTTTTAAGAAGAATGATTTTAGTGATTAATTGTGGCATTTAAACTATCCGTGATGACAAGTGAAATTAAGAGTAGGGTGATAAATATTGAAAACAAATGATAGTCAGTGGATTAGAATCTTGAAGAGGTTTACCACGGATGTAGAAGGACAACTAGAAGAGCATAGAGGTGGTATTTAGAGAGTGAAATTTTTGTCATGAGAAATCAGAAGTGGCTCAGTTATAGGTAAGTGCAGTGCTCAGGAGTGGATAGCTGAGGCTGGGTATTGCAAGATTATAAAGGATATTGTATGAGTCATTCTTCAATACTGGAGTTACCAAGGAGTCCCTACTCCTTGGAAGTAGGAAGTAGGAAGAGAGGAGGACAGTTAAGTCAGTTCCTAAATTCTGCATGACCTGAGGCCAGTGACCATATCCCAGGCTATTCTTGTACTGCCTTAATTTATGCCTTCAAACTTACTTTCTTATTAACTGTAATGATTTTCTAAAATGCAACCATGATATAATATCAACCCAATTTGAAATTTTTGTAAGAAGTCCTGACAGCTCTAAAACAGTCTTGATTCTTTTGTCTTGTAAACAAAGACCTTCTTGATGTGGCTTTTACCACCTTTTCAGCATTCTCTCCTACAGTTGCAGATATTTCAGGTGTAGATATTAATGGCCAGCTGTTAATGCTCTGGAACATGACTTTGAACATGCTATTTGCTCTGTTTTGAATGCATTTTTTCTTCTTTTTCTGCTCGATAAATCCTATTCATCCTTAAGATATCAGTGATTACACACTCTGTGAAGTGTTCCTTACTATCTGCTGAGTTAATCTCTCTATTCTTTTTTCTACATATGTTACCCAATCATTTTTCATTTCTTTTATTTGTCACACATATTGCCATAATTTATCTTTTTCCCCTATAAGAATATAATCTTAAGGGAATGGAGAGACTGAATTTTACACATCATATTCACTCAATAATTATTGCTTTGCTGAATGAATGAGTGAATAAATGGATGACCAAGTTAATAAACTAGGTAATACAGTTAAAAGTGATTGTTAAAGATTATTTTTTTATTTCAGTATAGCCCAGAAATAGTAGATATGCAGCTTGCTATGGTAGGAAATTTATTGTTTCTTGTTCAATAATAGAATTTTGACATTTCCTTGGGACATACTATAGTGGTATGTCAATATAGGCTATTACCACAAAATATCTTTTACCTGCCTGTCTTTGCCCATTTCTTTCAAACAGAGTTTCCAAAAGCTCTGCTACTAAAATGTTTTGTTGGAACATTTGTTTTATAAAACAGAAGTAAAAATTTGATCAGGCACAAAGTATAATACCAATAATAAACTATTTGGAATGGTTTAATAGTTGGCAAAAAAAAAAAAGTTGCTTTATAAACTAGGCATACTAGAAAAAGGCAACATCATGAAAGGATTTTATTTTTAGATTAAAATAAAGTCTGCCAGCTAAAGATTGGAAATTAATTATTAGGATTCTTGAGAAAAGATTGCTGTATTTTGTGAAGGAGTTGCTTAAAACAATGACTAGTTTATATTTCTTCAGTATTTCTTTTCTGCTGTTGGATTGAATTAACAAACAGAAAATATATTTCCAGAATTTCTGCTGAATTATGACAGTAGGTTTTTGAAATATGTCAGAAAAAGACTGACTGCTTGCAGATGAGAATATAAGCAAAGAAAACTATATAACAAGAAAAATCCATATGTTTTAAACAATGTGTCAAGGTACTTAGGCAAATAAGGCATGTTTTGGATGTGATAGCTGGTGGCATTAACCATAAAATCATCTTTTTCAGCGTACTTAAGCCTTATTACTGGTGAGAAATTCCCTATCTTTTAAAATATGTGTAAACGATAATGGCATCTAGAACAATTAAAGTGGAGTTTCTCAGGAGATCTCTAATTTGCTCAGTCAAAAGGGAACCACACTCACTCTGTCTCATATTTCTCCTCTCGTTTTACTCAGCAGGTTTTTCAGGCTTTCTGTCACTGCGGCCTGAGCAATTTAAAAAGAAAGAACACTTAAGTTTTTTCATGTGTGTTTAGCTGAAAAATAAAACAGGCTTACTCTTTCCCAGCTACAACTATTAGACTATACTATTTTCTAAAGAGAGAAAGCATTGCTCTGCTGCCTTGGGGAAAGCTGTTTTTGAGGTGGAATTCTGAAACCTGAGTTGGTGCCAAAAGTGCTATAACACTTTCTCCAAGCTTTTCTCTCTGTGATTCAAGAACCGGAACAGCACAGATATCTATACTTTTCTAAAAAGAATTTTACTCAATATAATTTTTTTTTTATATTTTGAGAATGATTAAAAATAATAAAACAAATTCACCCATAAACATAACATATTACTTGTTTATGAAGATTGTACATTTAAAGGTTCAATTCAGTCTGTAAGAGTGAATGAAAATTTAATTAGAAAAAGAAAAGTTAAGAAAGTACAATATAAGAAGAATACAGAAATAGAGGCTGTGAGTAAATACTGATTCTTTTTTTCAAATGTGATGTCCTTGATAGGTGAAGAAAATGATAGTCTTTTGTTTCTTACTGAACATGTGTATGATTTCATATGAAATGCCATGTCTTAGTTCACCCTATAGCAAAATACCACAGAACTGGTTAGCTTAAACAACAGGACTTTATTTCCTCACAATTTCTCAGTCTAGAATTCCAAAGTCCAGGTGTAGCAGGATCAGGCTTTCTCTGAGGTCTGTCAGGGTCTGGTGTGGCTAGCTGGCAATCAGTCTCTACTTCTGTCACATACTGAACTATCTGTCTCCTGTCTCTTCCTTGTGTCCATTGACTGACTGCACCTTAATATCCTGTTTATAAGGACTACAGTCATACTAGGTCAAGGATCATCCTGATTCAATTTGGCCTCATCCAAGTAGTATCTTTGAAGACCCTATTTACAAATGAGTGCACACTCAGGGCAGGGGTTAGGATTTGAACATGTCTTTGTGGGGGAAGTATTTCAATCTTCCACATGTAATCTTTTAATATAGCAACTCATTTTACTCTATTATGTAAAATGTTTAATTAATAAATAATAATAATAATACCTAATGCTATCACGATCCTTTAAAGTAAGAAAGATCAGAGTGAAACTGTCAAAATTACCAAGGCCTGGCTTGGAAGGGGGCCCAGAGCCTACTATGTTGCATCACAGTACAAAAATGCCTTTGCTGAGAGGCCTGAAAAATGTATTTCACCTGGGCCAAACCCTCTAGAACAAGGGTTCTTAACCAGGAGTCCAAGATTTCAGGGAGTCTGTGAGTTTGAATTGAAAAAAATCAAAAAATCAACTTATTATCTTTATTTTCTCTGACCTCTGAAATCTAGCATCTCCTTCACCTATGAATGCATGCAATAAATAAATTGCAGTAGTATTCATTTCACCTGACTGGCAAAGGGGTCTGTGGAACAAAAAAGGTTAAGAACCCCTGCTCTAGGAGGGCCAGAGAAAGATATTCTATATAATAGGTGCTATGCCAATCTATCAGTCTTGTGTAACTGATCACTTAAAATAAAATAGATGCAGGTTCACCTTGTTAAATATCATGTTATTTGAATATATTCTAAAGAATTTATCATGTTTATTTATAAATGATACTATAGTGCCACTAATGCTAGAATTAATATTTTTAAAAGACAGTGCTACAGGTGGTAGTATAATATTTGCATTTACTTGGAGTTACTTGAAGTTAACTTTTGGGAGTGACTTTGCTTTTATGAATGGAGTTATAGGTAGCAAATTGAGCAAGTATGGACAAAGGCTGGCCTGGTCTTTATCTATTAAAAATAATACTTTCATTATAGAGCTATGTAAGAGACATCATCAGTGTTTGCTGCACCAGCATCTATTCCCTTGGGGGAACCCTTTTTTATCTACTCTTTAGTCTTTAGTAATCACAAGTCCCTCACCCTCCAAGGGGGTGATGGGCTTGCAGCCCGAGGTAAGTTATTCAAAGGAAGCAATCTACAGAGAGAGTCTACGGATTTCTGGTACTATAATTACCCTAGTTTCTGTTTCCTACGGCATGATGTTTCAGCTTTTCTGTGATTCCATACATTATTCTATATTCTAAAAAAATAATATTTCCAACTGGAGCTGGTCAGGATTGGTTTCTATTGCTTATAACTAAGAATCTTTAACTAACACAGACAGGGATCATATCTCACCCTTCTTGAAATCCCAAGTGTTAATACTCAATCTGGCAGATTGGCTTTCAATGCATGATTTCAGGAGCAATATTGTCAAATGTTAATTTAGTCACAAAAACGTTTTAGTGTTTTCCCTTACCAGGATAATGCTCAATATTTCACACTCTTCATAATTTACTTACAGCAAATTTATTAATTTGGGAGATAGGATGGAATCTCTGTTTCAATATGACACTACTTCTCCCCCATCCTCTCCCCAGACACTTGTTTCTTCTTCTGGGTTCTCTCATACATTTTAAGCATGACCTGCTGCCATGGCCTGCTAGGTGCCCAGGCACCTGCCACCCCTTTACTTTCCTACCACACACTGGAGTCCTTATGAAACCACAACTGGCAATGGTATATAGTGAAGCAGCCATGAATAACTTTCTCTTTTCCTCTTTAAATATACTATGTTGGGGAGGTAATAAATCAGTGTAGGTGTCAAGTAGAGTGACCATTTAATCACTCTATTTAAATGACTGTGCTATCATCCAAATCAGTATATTTTTGAGGGAAAGGAGCACTAACAACAATTAAAACCAGGTCAACATCTATAAACCTGGGCTGTCCTGAGCAAACCAGGACATATGGCCATCCTACAAATATTCTACAAGGCTTATAGTGATGCTATTTACATTCACTTCCCCCCTTCTCTCTAAATCACATATCAATTTATAGTGCTAGGCTAGTAACAAATCTGAGAGACAGACACTAGGATATACTCAGAATTACTCCTCTTTATCCATAAAAATTAAACCGATGGTGTTTAACTTCCTCTTTTAGGAAAAGTTCATTTCTCATCCTCACTCTCATGTGCAAATATGCACAATTTAGCCTGCTCTACCAATTCACTAAATAAGCCCAAATATATAAAATTCTTAGTATAACCCATGTAGATCTTTCTCCTTCAATATACCTCCCAAGAATAAACTTTATTGCTAATTCATTTAAATTCATTTTTTAAACCCTAAACATTAAATAAATAAGAGATATTTCCAAATTGATTTTATAGGTGATTTTCCATATATGAGAGTTGTTAAATTGCAAGTAAATGCAAGGTGGTTTGACCATAAGTTTAATAAATTGCCAACTTAGAATGCAAAAAACTGGGGAAAGTTTCTTATTAAAAGAAAGGTTTTTATGATCAAGCCTCATTTACCTTTCAGGTTTTTATGTATTTGTCTGATTTTTGGCTTTTTTTTTCTTAAGGAGCTCAGACTATACAAACCTCTTTTTCCCTTCATTCTTTTAATCCTACCAGTTTTTAAATATCCTACCTCTGGAAGATTAATGAAGGACTGAATACCCAAAGGAGGCTGATGGCAAGAGACAAGGGCTTGGGAAAGGATGAGAAGTTTCCTAAGACACAGAAGTTCACGTAGAACTTTGCTGAAGAAGGCTCTTCCAAACTATTTTGGGACTCCCTATCTGGGATAACTGGTCCACAATTTACAGAGCCATTATCACACCTTGAGTCACATGGGTTACAAATGGATATTTTATTTCTTTACAAATAATTAGACTTTCAACACTAAAACAGGAGATCTGTCATGCTGAAGGGACATTTTTACCCAAATATGTACATTTACTTATACATAAATATTGAATAAAGAAACCTGCTTCATAATTTAAACTTAAACGTTTATCAGATACATCATATATACCTTCGGGCTTTGTCTCCAACATGTTTTAAGTGAGGATTTAAAAAATTAACATCTTGTAGAAGAAAAGCAGGTTTTATATCTCACAACTCTATCATGGACACCATTTTTGTTTTGTTTTGTTTTTCTCATAAAAAAATCAGTTGAGTGTAAACTGTCTTCCTGTGACATTTATCATCAGCTTTTGACTGCAAAGACAGGAATTGTTTATGGGCCAGGTAGTATAATCTCAGTATTGATCTCCACCTCTTAAGGCATCTTCAGATTCTTTGTCAAAACATGGGCCCAAGATTCAGAGCGGTCAGAAATTGCTTTCTGAGAGAAAATCCCTATTTTAAGTGGACATAAAACAAACAAAAAGGGACTGTGGTCTAGCCTCCCTTCTTTTTCACTTTTACTAGCACAATTTATTACAGCTTTTAGATACCTTCCTGCCTTGGCAAATAAATAAGGTAAACATCTTTTTATACATTGACTCTGAGGCATGGAGAATAAGTTGGAGGGAGAAGAAAAGCTCTGTATACCTGCTATCTGTAGAATCTCTGGCTTGACTGTTGTAAACATGACTTGATTCCTATCAGCTGGAGTACTGATGCAACAAACAGCAATAAAGCAGCTACTAAGTATGATTCTTAAATTCTGGCATCCCTTGGCCAAGGTAAGTAAACTCTTATGAAAGTCTACTGCTTCCTCTCTTCTCTAACATCTATTAAGCCTATCCATTAATTTGTTCCAACTCCCCTCCCAAAGTAGGGATTCAAGACTCTGGACTCAGCAAAGTAGACATTCGAAAGCCATCCAAGGCATGGGGGCAAGAGTCTGGCAGTTTGAGATCCAGGACAGGCAGTCAAGGGAAATGCAGAAGGCAACATCAGAGCCTGAATTAGGATTGAAAGTACATTGGATAGTTCATCTGAAGTGCCTTTCTGTAGAGGCATGGCAGGGGAAACTGAAAATAGGATCTCAAGATAAGGGAATGGTATTCAGAGACATAATAATTGAGAAAACTAGCTTAGAGTGGGGTACAGGAGACAAGGACTGGCCAAGTTCCCTAAAGCACTGGAGGCCTCATAAGGGCTGCTTTGGACCATCTTCTCTAGACCTTGCTTAGGGTGGATTAAGTTTGGCTTAAGGTTTAACTAGTAGAACATAATATATTCTGGAGCATTCTATAGTTAACATATAGACTCCCACGACCATTAATTCCTCCAAGACAAACCTTTCCTAGTAGAGCAGGTACTGGATCTGACCCTAATAGTTCTGAGAGTTCTGAGCCTTTCTTAAAACATTTTCCAGTTCTAATATAAAACATTAGTTCAGGTCTCTGAGGCCCAGTACAAAACGTAAGTTCTCAGTGGACTGAGCATAATAAAGAAAAATAAAAACGTAATTCCAGGTAGCTTCACATGAATGGTGAAAATTAGAGACAGAAAGTTACCAGATATGTTGATGAGTTCCACCACTTTAAGGGCTTTAATTACTATCTTCCAGTTTCTATCATGAGTCCTGAGTTAGGGTTCTTCAGAGAAACAGACACTTGGCTGTCAAATTCAAAATCTATAGAGCAGGCCAGCAGGCTGGAAACTCAGGCAAGAGTTGATGTTGTAGTCTTGCTCAGAATTTCTCCTTCTTGGAGAAGCCACAAGTTTTGCTTTTAAGACAGTCAACTGATTAGATGAGGCCCACCCACATTATCAAGGGTAATATCCATTGCTTAAAATCAATATTGACTGTAAACATTAATCACAACTACAAAATACATTCACAGCAACATCTAGAGTAGAGTTGACCAAACAACTGGGCACCATGGCCTGGCTAAGTTGACACATAAAATTAACTATCATATAGTCTCTCACTATGGTTCTTGGCCTCTTCCAGCAATGGTCCTTGGAGTCAAGGTAGTAAGTATGGGAACCACAGTTTCTCTAAAAGGCAATGAGAGTGGAGACATGTAAATTTGATTCTGTTATGGCATTTCCTGTAAAATAGTCACACTACCCATCAGCCTGCCTATAAAGAACAACCCACCTGAGAAAGCAACATTCTGAAAGAGGGACTGCTTAACTCATTTTTCTCTCTCTGGGAAATAGACATTTGACTATAGTATTTAGTTAAGGATGTAAGGTCTACCAATTCTGATATTTCTGTAGATATATTTAGACAGATTCTTTTACTGCAGGATTTAGAGCAAACAAAATATTTTTTTATAATAAGAGAACCCTTTTTCCAGAATAAGAATTCAAATATTATAATAAAAATATATGTTCATTAATTTAATTATAAATATATTTAGTTATCAATTCTAAAGATTATACTGTGAATTTATGTACAGTATTTCTTCCTCAAAAAAGAAATGGTAGAAAACGTTAGCTCTTATGACTAAGGGTTTGATTGCCTCTTCCCTCAGGTTTTAATGACTTTTTTTGTGACTCATTGTTTCACCTCATCCAATTTAATAGGGAATGTTCACTTTCAACAGATGACAAATATTTATTGTTTGCCTGTGAATGTTAGCATGGTGATAAGTATTGGGAGCATAAACGGGGAGAAATAGCCACATAGAACTGGAAATTTAATAGAAAAGACACACATTATATTAATAATTTTTATACACACTCTGGTTCTTCTCTACTTCCATCCTCTGGTAACCTCTAACATACTTTCTGTCTGCAAATCTGCTATTTCTAAACATCTCTTACAAGTAAAATCGTGTAATATTTGTCCTTATGCATCTTGCTTATTTCACTGAGAATAATGTTTTCAAGTTTCTTCCATGTTGCAGTATGTCTTATAATGTCATTTGTTCTTATAGCCAAATGATATTAAATCAAATAGTTTTTTAACAAATCAATTTTAGTGATACATAAAAGCATAAATACATCCAAAGTGTACAATCAGTGGTATTCGGTGCAATCACATATTTGTGCATTCATCACTTCAATCATTCTTAGAGCACTTTCATTATTCCAAAAATAATAATAATAATAAACAAAAATCAAACAAACAAAACTCATCACCTCTCAATCTCTCTATGCTTCCCCTGCCATACATAGCTGACCTTTTTCCTTCTCTTTAGGAAATTTGTATTTATATTTTGTAAAAACATTCTTATATAGGCAATATCACCCATATTCGTTTTTTATATGAGGTTTTACTATCTCATACAGTCCCTTGTTACAGTTTTTATCTTTCCTTCTAGTAATATACATGACATTAGACTTTCCCTTTCACCACTGTCATACCCATACAATAAAACTGCTAGTTATAAATACCATGATATGCTTTGATCATTTCTATTCATTTCCAAAGATTCACAAACAACCTTTTTACCAATTCTTCCAGATTAACCCTTAGCTTTCCATTCCTTATCCTCCTTCTATTTTCTGGTGACCTACATTATAATTATTAACTCCATGCATTTAAACCATATATTTAGTTAATAACAGTGCAATCATACAGTATTTGTCCTTTTGTGTCTGGCTTACTTCACTCAACATAATGTCCTCCAGGTTCATCCACATTGTCATATGCTTCACGACTTCATTTCTTCTTACCACTGCATAATATTCTATTGTGTGTATACACTACAATTTGTTTTTTCATTCATCAGGTGATGGACACTTGGGTTGTTTTCAGCTTTTGGCAACCATAATAATGCCACTATGAACATTGGTGGGGAGATGTCTGTTTGTTTCTATGCTCTCATGTCTTCTGGGTATATAACTAGTAATGGTATTTGCTGGGTCACATAGCAAGTCTCTATTCAACTTCCTTAGGAACTGCCAAACAGTTCTCCACAGTGGAGAACATTTACATTGCCACCAACAGAGACTAAGCATGCCTATCTCTCCACATTCTCTCCAAAATTTACAGTTTTCCTACTTTTTAATAGCACCCAAACTAGTAGGTGTGAAATATCTCATTGTAGTTTTTATTTGCATCTCCCTAATTGCTAGTGATGCTGAACATTTTTTTCATGTGTTCTTCACCATTTGTATTTCTTCTCTGGACGATCATCTTTTCAAGTCTTTTGCCCATTTTTTAATCAGGTAGTTTGTCTTTTTATTGTTGAGTTGTATGATCTCTTTGTATATCATAGATATTAAACCGTTATTGGATATGTGATTGCCAAATATTTTCTCCCATTGAACTGACTGCCTTTTCACCCTTTTGACAAAGTCCTTTGAGGTGCAAAAGTGTTTAATTTTGAGGAGGTGTTGCTTGTGCTTTGGGTGTAAGATTTAAGAAACTACTGCCTACCAAAAGATCTTGAAGATGTTTACCTACATTTTCTTTAGGAGTTTTATGGCTGCTGCTTTTATATTTAGGTCCTTGATCCATTTTGAGTTAATTTTTGTATAAGGTGTGAGATAGGGGTCCATTTTCTTTCTTTTGGATATGGATATACAGTTCTCTCAACGCCATTTGTTGAATCTACTGTTCTGGCCCAGCTGGAAGGGCTTGACAGCCTTGTCAAAAATCACTTGACTATAGATGTGAGGGTCAATATCGGAGTTCTCGATTTGGTTCCATCAGTCAATGTGTTTGTCTTTATGCCAGTACCATGCTGTTTTTACCACTGTAGTTAACTAATATGCTTTCAAGTCAGGAAGTCAGAGTCCTCCAACTTTGTTCTTTTTTAAAGAACTTTTTGGCTATTCAGGGCCCCTTACCCTTTCAAAAAAAATTGATAGTTGGTTTTTCCATTTCTGCAAAAAAGGATTTTGGAATTTTTATTGGGATTGTGTTAAATCCGTAAATCAGTTTGGGTAAAATTGACATCTTAATGATATTTAGTCTTCCAATCCACGAAAACAGAATGTCATTCCATTTATTTAAGCCTTCTTCAGTTTCTTTTAGCAGTGTTTTATAGTTTTCTGAATATAGGTTCTTTATGTTCTTGTTTATTCCTAAATATTTTATTGTTTTAGTTGCTATTATAAATGGAATTTTATTGTGATTTCCTCCTCAGATTGCACATAGGAGTGTATAGAAATGTTATTGATTTTGGGGTATTAATCTTATATCCTGCCACTTTGCCAAACTTGTCTATTAGTTCTAGCAGCTTTGTTGTGGATTTTTCTGGATTTTCTAGATATAGGATAATAGCATCAGTGAACATTGAAAGCTTTACTTCTTTTCCTATTTGGGTGCCTTTTATTTCTTTAGCCTAGTTGCTGTAGCTAGAACTTCCAGCACAATATTGAATAACAGTGGTGACAATAGGCATCCTTGTCTTGTTTCTGATTTCAGTGCAAAAGCTTTCAACATTTCACCATTGAGCACAATGCTAGCTGTAGGTTTTTCGTATATGCAGTTTACCATATTGAGAAAGCTTCCTTCTATTCTTATATTTGGATTATTTTTTATCAAGAAAGATATTTTGTCAAATGCCCTTTCTGCATCAATCCAGAGGATCATGTGATTTTTCTTCTTCAACTTATCAATATGGTTTATTACACTAATTGATTTTCTTGTGTTGAACTACCCTTGCATACCTGGGATAAAACCCACTTGATCGTGGTGTATAATTCTTTTAATGTGCTTTTGGATTCCATTTGCAAGTATTTTCCTGAGGATTTTTGCATCTATATTCACTAGAGATATTGGTCTTTAATGTTTTTTTTTCTTTTCTTCTTCTTTTTTTGTAGTATCTTTATCTGGTTTTGGTATTAGGGTGGTGTTGGCTTCATAGAATGAGTTTGGTAGCCCTCTTTCCTGTTCAATTTTTTGGAAGAGCTTGAGTAAATTGGTATTAGATCACCTTTTAAGGATTGGTAAAATTCACCTGTGAAGCCATCCGTTCCTGGGCTTTACATCTTTGAGAAGTTTTGATGACTTTTGACTCTCTTCACTTGTGATTGGTTTGTTGAGGTCTCCTAATTCTTCTAGGGTCAGTGTAGGTGGTTCACGTGTTTCTAGGAATTTGTCCATCTCCTCTATATTGTCTGTTTTTTGTTTTTTTTTTTTTTGGTATACAGTTGTTCATAGTATGCTCTTATTTCTGTGGGGTCAGTGGTAATGTCCCCCTTCTCATTTCTGATTTTATTTACTTGAGTCTTCTCTTTCTTTGTCAGTCTGCCTAAGGGTTTGTTGATTTTGTATATCTTCTCAAAAAGCCAACTTTTGGTTTTGTTGATTTATTGTTTTTTAGCTCTCTATTTCATTTATTTCTGCTCTGATCTTTACAATTTTTTCCTTCATCTTGGTTTAGGATTAGTTTGTTATTCTTTTTCTAGTTCCACCAGATGTGCAGTTATGTCTTCAATTTTAGCTCTTTCTTCTTTTTAAATGTAAATATTGAGGGCTATAAATTTCCTTCTCAGCAATGCCTTTGCAGTGTCCCATAAGTTTTGATATGTTGTATTCTCATTTTCATTCATCTCAAGACATTTACTGAATTCTCTTGCAATTTCTCCTTTGACCCACTGATTTATTTAAGAGTGCATTGTTTAATCTCCATAAGTTTATGAATTTTCCCTTTTTCTGTCCATTATTGATTTCCAGCTTCATTCCATTATGATCAGAGAAAGTGTTTTGTATAATTTCAATCTTTTTAAGTTTATTGACACTTGTCTTGTGACCCAGCATGTGGTCTATCTTGAAGAAGGATCCATGAAAACTTGAAAAGAATGTAAAACCTGCTGCTTTGGGGTGCAATGCTCTATAGATATGTTAGATCTAGTTCATTTATCATATTATTCAAGTTCTCTGTTTATTTATCTTCTGTCCAGATGTTCTCTCCAATATTGAGAGTGGTGTATTGAAGTCTCCATCTATTATTGTAGAGACATTTATTTCTCCCTTCAGTTTTGCCAATGTGTGCCTCAAGTATCTTGCGGCCACTCAGGTTAGGTGCATAACTATTTATTATAGTTATTTCCTCTTAATGTATTACCCCTTTTATAGATACATAATGTCCTTCTTCATCCCTTATAATAGTTTTGCATTTGAAATCTATTTCGCCCGATATTAGTATAGATACTCCAGCTCTTTTTGGTTATATGTGCATAGAATATCTTTTTCCAACCTTTCACTTTTAACCAGGTTGTGTCCTCTTGTCTGAGGTGGGTTTCTTATAGACAACATATAGATGGCTCATATTTTTTTAATCCATTCTAACAGTCTATGTCTTTTGATTGGGGAGTTCAATCCATTAACATTCAATGTTATTACTCTAAAGGCATTACTTCATCCATTTTGTCCTCTGTTGTCATATCATTCTATTGTCTGTCTTCTTACCCTTTATTTTACCCTTCCTAATAATCTTCATTTCTACACTCTTCTCCAAATATTTCACCATTGTTTTTTCCTTTCAGGCTGCAGCACCACATTTAATATCTCTTGCAAATCTGGTCTTCTGGTAACATAGTCTATCAGTTTTTGTTTTTCTGTGAAGACTTTGAACTCACCCTCCTTTTTGATGGACAGTTTTGCCGGATACAGAATTCTTAGCTGGCAGTTTTTCTTTCAGTACCTTAAATAGATCATACCACTGTCTTCTCACCTCCGTGGTTTCTGATGAGAGGTCAGCACTTAATCTTATCGAGGTTCCCTTGTATGTGATGCTTTTCTTTTCTTGTGCTACTTTCAGAATCCTCTCTTTATCTCTGATATTTGTCATTCTGAATAGTAGGTGTCTCGGTGTAGGTCTGTTCTGATTTATTCTGTTTGGGGTGTGTTGTCCTTCTTGGATTTTGATATTTATGTCTTAAGAATTGGGAAGTTTTCAGTCATCATTCCCTCAAATATTCTTTCTGCCCCTTTTCCATTCTCTTCTGGGATACCAATGATGTGAATGTTTGAGTGTTTCACATTGTCATTTAATTCCCTGAGGCTTTTTTTCATTTTTTCCACTTTCTTCTCTTTCTGTTCTTCTGTCTTTTCCAGTCCAGATGTTCTGTCTTCACAATCACTAATTCTGTCATCAAGTAATTCAAATCTGCTCTTACGTGCTTCTAATGAATTTTTAATCTCATCCGTCATGTCTTTCATTCCCATAAGGTCTGTTACTTTTCTTTGCAGGCTTTCAGAGTTCTTTATCTCTCCCAGTGCCTTCTTAATATCCTTTATATTCTTTAGTCATATTTTCTTTAAATTCTTTGAATTGATTTAGGAGAGTTGTATGATTATTACTGATTAATTGTCTTAAATCCTTTATGTCTTCAGTATATTTGGTTAGTTCCTTTTGCTGGGCCATCTATTCCTCTTTCTTAGTATGCCTTGTAATTTTTTTGCTTATGTCTAGGCATCTGAATATTTTTTTCACAGCTCTTTGTTGATATTTAGTTCAACTTAGAAATTCTAAGTCTTAAGAATTGCCCAGCTTAAGTTATCAAAATCAGGCCAGGGACTCACTAATGGTGTGCTTATTTTCTCCCAAGGTTTAGGATACAGAGAAAACCAGACAGTTTTGTCCATGCAATTTCCAGACCAGTCAGCAGATGGTTTTCATCAGGGCACCCTTCCATGGAGGTGTATCAGTCTCAGCTTTCCTGTGTTCCTGTGTTGAATCTCCAGAGCAGAGATTCAAAGCAAATTCTGTTGGCCAAATTCACTGATGAAAAGCTCCCTGATTACCCCTCCCTTTTCCCTTGAAACAGCTAAAAGGGAGGAAGATGTCTGTTCCTCTCTCAGTCAGCTGCAGTGAGCCAAGGGTTTTATCCCAGCCTAATATCTTGGGGGTGGGGGAGGGGTACCCTTTCTGGCTACCACAGGGGCTTGGTAACTCATGTTTATTGTTTTGGGTTCTTCCTCTCTCTGTCCCTCACCCTCCTGGGAGTGTGTAACATTGTCCTGGTCTGCTGACTCCCAAAGCAGGTCTCTCAGACAGCTTGGTTCTTTCTCTGTTGTTTCTGTGAGAGCCTTGACCATGCCTGTTAGTCCAATGCCGTCTTTGCACAATCCTCAAATAATCTTTTAAACAAATGTGAAATGGTGACTGTGACTGACTCTATGGAAAGGAGTAATGAGAGCCTATAAAGGGGTGATTTGGCCAGGTAAAGAAGTAAAGGGAAGGCATTCTTGAGGAAAGATCTAGTTCACTGAGATATGAAAGATTATTAGGAAAGAGTTTTCCAGGCTGAGAGAACAGAAAATAAAACGGACCCATGAAGGCTGGAGGAAGCAAAGTATCTAAGGGGAAATGAAAGAAGTTTGGATATTTGAAGTGGAGACCACAAGGGAGAACATGGTGTGAAGTGAGGTAAGGAATAAGGATGATAATGGAGCACAATCATTCTGGACCTTGTAGGCTATGATAAAGGATATTGTTTTTATCCTAAGAATATTGGGTATCCATCAAAAGAATTCAAAAGCAAGGTGATGAAATGATCAGATGTTTCTTTTGAAAAGATGACTCTAGTTTCAGGATAGAGAACCAATTGGAGATGGAGGTAAAAAATGTCTTAGTCTTTTTCTATTTGAAGAAATACCTTAGTTTTTGGATTTGCATTTACTCTAAGTTTACCTTTAGTACAATTTTTGGAGAGGATTGTTCTGAAAATGTCTCTCCTCAGTACTAGCTGCAAAATGTATAATCTTAACTACTCATTAGAGGGAAGAATTCCTGTTTTTATGACTCAGTGGTTTTCTAACCTTAGCATTCTTACCTACATCTGTTGTCTGCTGTAATCAGCATTTTAAGCTCACTAGCATAGTCAGAATAAAATACAGTAGACTGTTTTTCCTGCTTATTCCTGAGGGATTCTAAAATAAAACATACAATAAGTGTTGTGGGGGAAGATATCCTGAAATCATTCCACTGACATTTGGACAGATCTTCTTTCCAGTTGTTTAAACCAGATACTACCATTCCCTCCTTAAAATCATGTTGCATTTTGAAAGTTAATTTGTAACCTGTTCCTTAAAACCTGGAACTGATTTTCTGTTAGAAGCAAGCTTTTAAAACTGAAATCACAGTTTGCATACCAAGTTGGTCTATATAACTGAAGGAAAAGAAGGAAAATGGGTAAGAGGATGTTCTTGAGTACAATGTGTCAGTGTTACTATGTATCTAACACTGATATTTTCTCATAGATGAAAAAACTGATGTAATATTTCATAAATTAACCCTATATATATACACCATTGTTTTTATAGAATAATAACTTTCATGTGCCATCTAAAAATCTAGGAGTGCATATTTCCTTTTTAGCTGTAACAATGATTTAGGTACTAGATTTCCCTTATCGCTGTTTTTGTTCATTGTCTGCTTATTGCTTTTTGCTTGTTGTCTTCTCATTGTCTGTTTGTTTTTTTCTTTAGGAGGCACCAGGAACTGAACCCGGGACCTATGTGAGAGGAGGATGCCCAACTGCTTGAGCCACATCCGTCCCTGCTCGTTTGGTTTTTGCTTGTTGTCTGCTCATTGTTTTGCTCATTGTCTTGCTCATTGTTTTTACTTGTTTTCTGCTCATTGTTTTTGCTTGTTTTCTACTTGTTATCTGCTCTTTGTTTTTGCTCAGTGTCTGCTCAGTGTCTGCTCATTGTATGTTTGTTTTCTTTAGGAGGCTCCAGGAACAAAACCTGGGATCTCTCATGTGGGAAACAGGTGCTCAACTTCTTGAGCCACATCTGCTCCCTTGGTACTAGATTTTTATCTTTTAAAGAGAGGGGCTGGGGAGTCTTCTTACTCCTAGTTAGTAGTCATGAGATAACTAGGAAGAAGGGCTAAAGCAGAATAGGTATGGTTTGAAGGACAGGGAGAGATTTTTCAGATCAGATCTATTACCATCACCACAACTACTTCAACTACCACAACTACCATCTCCATCATCACCACCACCACCAACAAAAACAATTTCTCAAGGCACCATTTTAATTACCTTCACTCCTAGAGATAACTAGTGGTATCAGTATAAGCTATCATCACTGCTACCATCAAAAACACCACTATTGCCACTGCCTATTATCAAACTGTCTTCCCAATATTCCCACCACTCCTTCCACTGTTTGATATTGCCATCATCATCCTTATAATACTTCATGTAGCTAAGCCAACTCCTCAATCCTCTCTATAAATGTGTCTGGGCCAAATTTACAAAGGATTCTGATCAGAGTTTTAAAGTCCTCTGTAGTTCACCCTCAGCCACTTAGATTAGGAAGGAAAACCAAGACTATATGAGAAACTATAGAAGTGTTCTTTAGAGAAAAGCATTTGAACATGGGAATAGATAAAGAGGCACATGCTAAGAAAATAGCATGAACTTCAGGAGAACAAGATACCACAGAAGAGACTAAAGACCAAGTAAGTTAAGACCACCAACAAGAGACAAGTTTTAATAAGAGGGGCTCACAGAGAAATTAATAGAGACTTTTAGTTAAGTGGATGGGGATAAAAGATGTAAAATATCACTCTAGATTGAAAGCTTTTTACCACTGCTATAGATAAATCACTACTCACCAAAAATTGGAAAAATTGAAAAACCCAGCAAGATTTACCATTGTGTTTTTACCTGTTAGGAACACATGAGATAATCTAGATAATGACCACCCAAAATAAAATGTAAAAATGAATGAGGAGAGAAATAAGGAAAAACTATGGCAGTCATGGGTAATCCTGTATGATGCTTTCTTTCCTTACTGTTGATATATATCAATATTTTTCAAATACATAAATTTTGCCCATTTACCCCCCCCCATCCCCACTCCAGCTAGTAGAGATGAGAGAAAAACTTCTGGGAAGTTTTGAATAAATTCCTTGGTTTCCTTATTCTGTTTGAAATGAAGCATCAGCAGCTTAAACTTGATTGGGAAACAAAGCAAAACCTAAGGTTATCCGAGTTCCTGTTAGAGTTCATTGATCCTTTTTCAAATTATAGGGAAGAAAACACGCAAGGCTCAGAGAGAATCCACAATTAACTGTTTAATCCCAAACTCCTAAACACATCAGAAAAACATCATCTACATCTCACAAAATTAAGCCTTGCAACTGAAACTTTGAAGGAAATTTTCAAATAGGGTCCAGAAAAGTTAGAAAGTGAACAAAGGAGAATCTACCCAAGCATGGTCAAATAAAAGTCAGTACAGAGCTTCCTC
This sequence comes from Cabassous unicinctus, assembly GCA_029593785.1. Taxonomy (NCBI): domain Eukaryota; kingdom Metazoa; phylum Chordata; class Mammalia; order Cingulata; family Chlamyphoridae; genus Cabassous; species Cabassous unicinctus. Next base: position 4,014 of record JAQZBX010023547.1, on the reverse strand, counting down.
TGTCAAAAATGAGTAGTATGAAAAGAAACTGTATGATGACCTTGCAAAAATACCTCAGCAGAAATGTAAGCAACCAAACAAAAGCAATCAAAGCAACAAGTCAGATTTCAGGAATAGACCTAAAGTCAGATTTATAGTCCCAACTATAAATGTGAATGGGCCAAACTCCCATTGAAATTACAACCTCCATAGGTACAAAAAAGTTTCTATCCATACACTATTTACAAGTAATACAGCAGAAACAATATAACAAAGAAAATTTGAAAATAAAGGATAGGCAATACCAAAAAGAAAGAAGGAGAGAAATTTTTATATTAAGGAAAAGAGATTTTAATTTGAAAAGCATTAATAAAAATAGAAATTATTAAGTTGAAAGCTTTCAAAAAGAGATAGCTTATAACCATTAACACTCATTAACAAAGCAAGCAAGTATGTAAACCCATAAACAAAGAGACTTTGGGGAAAAAATGAAGTGCCTAATTTAGCCTCATTATCTTCCTTGTATTAGCAAGTGAGTTCTTGTTAGCATGAGTTCTGGAGATTTCAGTGAAACTGATCCCATTCCTGTTCTGAAGCATTAATTTCAAGTAAGGTTATGTTGGCCTGGGGAGGCTGAGTATAATAGATGAAACAATTCTATTTGTTTTAAATTTTGTTTTGTTTTGGGATTTAATTTTTTTAATGCAGATTGTAGACGTTACTGTTTCCCAGAATCATAAAATGAATTCTATAATTCTGAGATTGATGCGATTTCCCAGGGGAAAGTTCTGTAGCATAGATGTAGCCAAGGTTACATGTAGAACTGTTCTGGTAAAGCTCATGGGAGATACTTATGCTATTAATGGTCTCATGTGACAGTTAGATCTTATAACTGCAAATGCGTACTTACTGGAGAGGAATAGAAATGCAGCATTTCTTGGATCGATGGCTTGATTTCTTTTGTCAGTTACAGGAAGTTATTGGCCATTATCTGCTTAAATATTACACTGCCTCATTCTCTCTTTATGCTCATTCTGGGACGCCACTTACACATATGTTAAATCTTTTCATTATGTCTCATATATCTCTTACACTCTTTTATAATTTCCATCCCTATCCAGTATCTCTCTGTGCTTCAATCTGGATGTTTTCTTTCAAAATATTTTCAGGATCACTAATTCATTCTTTAGCTGTATCTCATCTGCTTTTAAACCTATCTATTAAGTTCTTAAGTTCATGTCCATTTCCATTTGATTGTTTTTAAAGTAAAGATTTTAATTCTCTGCCTGAAGTTCTCCATATTGTTATTTGTATTCCTTCCATTCTTTTATGAACCTCTAATTAATAGATTTTAGATGATCTGGGTCTATCCTTTAAATGTTTCTTTCAGAAAAGGTAGGATAGTGTAATAGTTAAGTGGGTAACTTTTGAAATCAAATACCAGGTTTCAAATCTCCATTCTAATGTTTACTTAACTAGTTGACTTTGGGAAAGTTAATAAAACTTTCTGTTCTTTAGCTTATTTGAGAAAGGGTATGAATAAATTAATCATTTCATAAATTATTGTGAGGAAAAATAAGATAAAATGTGTAATTATTAGCTCTCACTTTGTCCAACATTTTGTGTTTTTGATTTATTTAACTTCCAGATCACAATTCACTCTTCACTTGTGCCCATTTTATTGAATTCTTTTTTTCCTTTTGCAATCAACTTCAAATATTCACTATCTCTTATTTAGCAAAATTATTGCCATTTCTGGAATGGCCTCACTGATAAAAGAAATTTGAATTTTAAAATTTTCTTTTATTACCCACTGTGGCAGTTTGAGATCATTTTATAAATCCCAAAAAGAAAAGATTATGTTTGTAAACTAATCTGTTCCTCTGAGTGTGATACCCTTTGATTGCATTAAATTCAGCTGATGGGCCTTTGATTAGCTAATTTGATAAGATTGCTTTAGGGCTTTGAATTGGTCTGCATCAGTGAGGCATGACTCAAGTTAAATCTCTGCCTCCTTGCTGGGTCTGATATAAATTGACTCACATGGACAGAGACAGAGGGAAAAAAAGAAGCCAGCATATTTTTGATTCTGCAATGTGACAGAGGATTGCTTAAGCATGAAGCCCCCAAGAGGCTGGGCCCATGGAGGAGCTCAAGAGAAGACCACCCCTGCTATATGCCTGAGAGCTTACAGCTGAACTTGGAAAGAGAGCAGAACAGTCAAGACTGATATAGGAGGCCTGGAAAGAGACAAACCCTATGCCAGCTTGCAGCTGAAATCAGGAGGAGAGCTGAGCAGCTGAGCCAGAGAGAGGAGCCTGGAGGGAATGGTAGAGACCAGGCAGAGATTGCCAGCCATCTTGTTTCAACACGTGGCAGCTGACTTTGGTGAGAAAGCACCTCTTATGTTGCCTTGAGTTGGACTTTTTATGGCCTTGGAACTGTAATCTTTTATTCCAAGTAAATACCTTTTATAAAAGCCAACACATTTCTGATACTTTGCATTGGCAGCCCTTTGGCAAACTAAAACACTTAGATATCTCTATTTCTTTTGAATTCATCTTAGTCTTTTTTCTGCTGTTAGATCTTTACCTACAAATATCTGATAATTCTTTATTATTTTTCTATATTTTAAAATAAAGGCTAGAGTGATGTGTGCAGGTAGCTGATGTGTCCTTAGCAATTTGTCAGTCAATTTCCACAATCACCTTCTTTCTTGAAAGACTGTGACTATGGCCTTAGATGAATGGAAAGAATGTTCTAAGGTAGTTTGATATCTAAATTCATTAGTAGAAAGTTTTCTTTCTAGCTGGGTATCACCCATTACTGCCAAAGTGCAATGAGATTTTGGGAGGGAGAGGAAATGAATTATGTGCAAAGTCTACCATCATGAACTAAAAATCTTTTGATTCCTTAAGTAATAATTTTTATTTATTTATTTATTTAAGCTATAGTAAGTCTACAGAAAAATCATGCAAAAATTACAGAGTTCCTTCATGATCCCCCTTGCCCCATCACACAATTTTCCCTATTATTAAAATTTTGCATTAGTGTAGTAGCTTTGTTAAAATTGATGAAACAATATTATAATTTTACTATTATCTACAGTCCATAATTTGCATTAGGTTTTGGTCCTTGTGTTGTGCAGTTCTATGGTATTTTTTTAAAAATCTTTAAACTTTTAAAATAAAATTACCAGAGACATTGGCAGTGGATTTTGAAAAAGACTTTTCACCCATTTGTGGCAGTTTGAAATTTTATGTACCCCCAGAAAACCATGTCCTTAGAACTAATCCATTCCTGTGGTGTGATCCTATTGTAAATGGGAACTTTTGATTAGATTACCTCAGTTAAGGGCCTTTTGATTAGACTAGCTTGGTAAGGAGTGATCCAGGGTGGGTCTTAATCCTATTATTGGAGTCCTTTATACACAGGTTGAATATGGAGAAAGAAGACACAGGAGCTCAGAGAGAAACATTCTGAAGCTGAGAGAGAAAGCTTCAGATGGAGCATCCTGAAGCTGAAATCAACAGGGCCCAGAGGAAAAGGCAGAGACTGGCAGATACTGCCATGTGACAGATGAGTCTAGGATCACCAGCAGCCAGTCTTTGGGGAGAGAGAATTGCCTGATGATCTGCTGATTTGGACACTTTTTTTCAGCCTCAGAACTGTAAGCTTGCAAATCAATACACACCCATTGTAAAATTCCACCCATTTCTGTTATAGTGCTCCCAGCATCTTTAAGCAAACTAAAACAGATTTTGGTACCAAGAGTGGGGTGCTGCTATGCAAATCCCAAAAAAAAAAAAGAAAAAAGACTTTAAAAATGGTTAAGCATGGCCCACTGATGGGTTCTTGTTATTGAGGTCTAGCCTTATGAGTATTTGCTCTTCTAATTGAAACTTAGCCTACTGTTATGGGGTGCCTAAGGGTTACCACCTGAGAGCCTCCTTGTTGCTCAAATGTGGCCTCTCTCTAAGCCAAACTCAGCATTTGAATGCATTACCTTCCCCCCAACATGGGACATGACTCCCG
>JAQZBX010023546.1:0-30755 GCA_029593785.1 Cabassous unicinctus | reverse complement strand
TCTCACAGAGGACTCAACCCATATCATTCTGTTGGATTGGAAGAAGGGTCAAGGGGAATCAGCAGAGCACAGAATAAAATATACTACAGTCTATAAGCTAAAGTAAATCAGAAGTCAGAACTTATTCAAACAAAGATGGTCTCCTATAGTAGAAAGCATGTGTATCATCTGTTGTGGGCAAAGAGATGATCTTTAGCAACAATGACCAATTCTACAAAAATATGGTTTCTTAGAAATTCTATTTCAGACAGAAGAGAACAAGTTTCTTCAGAAGTTGTCCACAAAGAACATGTTGTCATGAAGAGCTTAACATGATTTGTAGCAGCACTAACTTTTGTCCTCAGGTGTGCATTCCATAATATTCTAGGTAGCTCTGGGGATTCTGATTACCTCAGCTTGCATAATAAATCAGCTCAAATATACCCTTTGTTCTTAGCTTTTTATCCTCTTAATCAACAGCCTGCCATGGCTCATTGGACATTGCTATCTCATGTATTGAAAGTTGTCTTTTTTCCAAGACTGCAAAGAGCCACCTCAGTGTCATATTAAGACCAGCTCCAGAAGTTTTTGCCTGGCACCTAAATGTATATTTATTAAGGATTTTTTTCAGTGAAGGTGTCAGGACCTTCTGCAAGCCAAAAGATTCCAATCAGGGGCACACTCGATCACAGTCCTAATTTAGGTATAGGATACTTGCTGGAGCTGTGACTCCAGATGCCTTTGCAATTACATCTATCTTATAAATACTGCGTGGGCCTGAATTTAACTGCCGTTTTTTTTTTGTTTTGTTTTGTTTTTTAGCTGCAGGAGATAAAGGCCTCTTCCATTAAGCTGTCAACATGATGGTGGTAACTAACCTTCCATTATTCAAAATTACTAATATCAGTTATGGCTCAAATATTCTACAGTCCATAAAATTTGTTATATTTTACTTCATCTGTTCCTACTACATGAGTCTCAATCATTGTGGTGTTGGGGAACAACTGGAGTTTTCAACCTCCTCGATTTTCCTGATCAACACAAGATACAATTACAAATTCTTATCTGGAGGGTTAGCTTCCTAGGACCACTTCTCTACAAATTATCTTAGGCTGACTTCCTTCAGAAGCAGACTTTGAGTGCAAGTAATTTAGGTGATCATCACAAGTACTTCCAGGAGGGAGTGAGATAGTGACACAGGGAAAGAAAGGATGCTAGTGAATCCATATATTGCACTTATAGCTATAACAATAAACTCAATCTCACTGAGGATATGCATAAAGGAAAACATATACCTCATTGCACTTCTAAATGAAAACTAATAAGAGATGATAGGGATTATTTATTTTGGACTGATGTGTCAATCCATGTGCACTATCTCTCTCATTTTAACTTTTGGTTATATATATGTATATGTAGAATATATATTTATGTGTACATTTTCTATCTCCATTTTATCTTACATATATAAAACAGAATCATGTTTTTCAACAATGATATTAACCATATTTTCAGCACATAATATAAAGGATATTCAGTATAAAATTTTCATAGATTTGGGGGTTGAGCAAAATAATATGTTAATATATAATTAGAATAAATAATTGGGCCAACTATTTGACCCATGTGAAAATGCAATATTTCCCTCTAATTCTTGTTCTTTTTTTACCCTCAAACCATTCACTTTGGTAACACCACCCAAATCTATAAATGCAATTTTTTTCATTGTAAGCACTTCACAGTATAGTACCAACTACTAACAAAATATAGTATAGTACCAAACATTCCCCAGAGGACCACTAGGAAATTTAAAAGCAAAAGATTTTAATGCAAAAGATTCAATACACATTGGTGACATCATCAACATGGCAATGTAAACATCCCCTTGAAAAACTGCCCCATGTATTCAATGAATATAAGGCTAAATTCCACATTATTAAAACTCTAAAATATTTTAGGCTCTTGTGAAGGACTCCACAAACGCTGAGTTAAAGAAAGAGGAAAATAACATATAAGAACCTTGTATCCCAGACTGGGCAGACCTCTTCCACCCCTCCACTGGGTACTGTACAATACTTGGGAGCTCTCCAGATTCAGTGGCCTAGAACACTTCCACCAAGACACAAACTATTTGGAAACTCACAATAGTAGTTATCCATGTTATATCACATGTTAATACTGCATTCCTTCTTACAGCTGAGTAATATTCCATTGTATGTATATACCAGAGTTTGCTTATCCATTCATATGATGATGGACATTTGGGTTGTTTCCAACTTTTGACAATAGTGAATAATGCTGCTATGAACATTGGTGTGCATGTATCTGTTCATGTCCATGATTTCAATTCTAGGTATATACCCAGTAGTGGGATTGCTGGGTCATATGGCAGTTCTATAGTTAGCTTCCTGAGGACCTACCTCATGAAGCTAACCATTCTAAACCATTCTCAGAACCATTCTGCATTCCCACCATCAGTGGATAAGTGTTCCCATTACTCTGCATCTTCTTCAACACTTGATGTTCTCTGTTTTTTTTTAATAGTCACTAGTCTAATGGGTGTTAGATGATATCTCACTGTAGTTTTGATTTACATTTCCCTAATAGCTAGTGATATTGAGCATCTTTTCATGTGATTTTTATCCATTTGCATTTCTTCTTTGGAGAAGGGTCTATTCAAATCACTTGCTCATTTTTTTTAAATGGGTTGTTTGTCTTTTTATTTTCAAGGTGCAGGATTTCTTTATTTATGCTGGATATTAGGCCCCTATAAGCTATACAGTTGGCAAATATTTTCTCCCATTGAATAGGCTGCCTTTTCATTTTCTTGCCAATGTTTTTAATTTTGAGGATGTCCCATTTAACTATTTTTTCTTTTGTTGCTCATGATTTGGGTCTGAAGTTCATGAAACCATTCCTTAATACAAAATCTTGTAGATGCTTCCTTACATTATCTTCCTAGATCTTTATGATCCTGGTTCCTATATTTAGGTCTTTGAGCTATTGAGTTATTTTTTGTGTAAGGTGTGAGTCAGTATACCTCTTTCATTCTTTTGGATATGAGTATCCAGTTCTCCAAGCACCTTTTGTTGAAGAGGCCATTATCTCCCAGTTGAGTGGGCTTGATGGCCGGTTGAATGTCAGTTGACTGTATATGTGAGGATCTATATTAGAACTCTAAATTTGTTTCCATTGGTCAATATGTTTATCCATGTAGCTTTGTAGTATGTTTTAAAGTCATGTTGTGCCCTTCCTTGAATTTCAATTTTCTTTTTCAATATGTATTTGTCTACTCAGGGCCCCTTGATCTTCCAAATAATTTTCATAGTTAGCTTTTCCAATTCAGTAAAAATGCTGTGGTAATTTTTATTGAGATTTTGTTTACTCTGTAAATCAGTTCAGGTAGGATTGAAATCTTAATGATGTTTAGTCTTCCTATCCATGTAAAGGGAATATTCTTCAATTAATTTAGGTCTTCTTTGATTTCCTTTAACAGTGTTGTGTAGTTTTCTGCATACAAGTTGTTTACACCTTTAAATTTATTCCTAGGTATTTGATTCTTTTTTTAAAAATTTTTTATAATGAACATTTATTTGGTAAGCTATCTTATAGAAAGACTCTAAAATCACACAATTTCTTATTTAAACAACATAAAGCATAATCCTAATCTCCCCCATCAAAAGCCTATTCCATAATTGAAATACCAAAAACCCATGAACTGTACTGCTAAAAGAAAGGGGGAAAACAGTTACTAAACTTCCACAAGAAGACTGTATAAACCTGGCAGTGGTTAAGCACCCAAGAGTACTACTGAGTCTCAAAAACTTACTGGAAACCTAAACTTAATATGAATATTTATTTTTTCTTAATAAGGCTCAGAAAATTACCATCTATTAAGTATGCAATGGTGCTAGTTACATTATATAAATGGATAAAAATAATTAAAAAAAAGTAAAGTGGTCAATCTGGATTTCAAAACTAATATAGATAAATCACTAGATGTAAATAAGAACTTTAGAAAACCATTCTTTAGGTCCTACTTAAAACAAGCATACAAGATTGGAATCTTCAGAATTTTCTAATATCTTGAAAAACCCCATCTTCTCTTTAATTGGTCTTGAGGCATTCATTTGATCAATGAGATCACTTCGATCTAACAACTCTAGATCTTTATCACTAATGACGTTCTCTCTTGAGCCTTTTATTTCCCTTTCATAATCTCTAGATTTTAATAATTCCATTAATTCATTAGGATCTAAGAAAGTCTTAGATGGACTTAATCCAGATTTACAAACTTTGAAATGATTTTTGTGGATGAGCAACTTTTCCAATTTTCTTTTAGCAGCTGCTCTTTCCACAATTTTCTGATCGATAGTATTTGCCGTAACAAGATGATATACAACAACTGGCGTTGTTTGATCAATTCTATGACATCTATCCTGGGCTTGAAGATCAGACTGGGGATTCCAATCACTATCATAAATGATAACTGTGTCTGCTGCAGTCAAGTTAATGCCCAGGCCACCAGCTCAGGTATTCACTAAGAAGATAAATACTTCTGGATCTGTGTTGAAGTTGTGCATGTTTTGTTCTCTTTCGGAATAAGACATGGAACCATCCAGCCTGCTAAAGTTGAAATTTCTAGGATGGCAATAATCCATCAAAATGTCCAACATCCTCATCATTTGTGAAAAAAGCAGTACCTTGTGGCCCCCGTTTTTTAGTTCTGGCAGCTTCCAATCCAAAATTAAGAATTTCCCAGAATTTGTTACCAATTCTTCATCAACTTTAAACTCTTGTGTGATGGGATCTATAGGGTACTCCATCAAATATGGATGGTTACAGCATTTGCAATGTAGGATCAATATATTCTGCAGCTTCAGGTTAACTTCAGTTTCTACACAGATATTCATTTCCACAATTGCTCTTTCTTGGTCCACCTCTGGCTGGATTTGACTGATCAATTTTTCCAACTCATTAGGGAAATCATCTATTTGACTATAATTTATTAATTTTCTAGATCTCCGCTTTGGTTGGCCAGTAGGACTTAGTTCATCTGTTTCTTTCTTATTGAATCCAAACATGTTTGCAATTTTATGGTTCACAATGGCTGTGTAAAATATTTCCTGTTTCTTTGAAAGTAGTGCATAAACCACTACTTCTCTTTTAGGAGGAACTTCAAGAGCAACATCAGATTTCAATCTTCTCAGTAAGAAAGGTGTGAGAAACTGGTGCAGCATATGTAATACGTTCTGTTCTCTTTCTTTAGCAATAATATTCTCAGCAGTTTCAGAAAGACTAGTGATGTCATACCAAGATTCAAAGCTTTTCAAGTCATCAAATACATCTGGCAACAAAAAGTTTAGCAATGGCCAATGTTCTGATAAATTATTTTGCAAGGGAGTACCAGTCAAAAGAAGTTTGTTATCAGTGTTGAACTGCTTTAACTTCCTGATAAGACGGCATTTCATGTTCTTAATCCTGTGTCCTTCATCTACAGTTAAGTATTTCCAATAGCAATTCTATAGCACATTTTGGTCTCTCATGGCTATTTCAAATGTTGTAACTACCACACAATGAATCTGCAGTGTCCCTTTTCATTTGTGAATATTCTTTACAAGTTGTTGATGTTCCTGCTGGGTTCCATGATATAACATTGTAGGAATTTCTGGTGTAAATCTTTTCAATTCAGCCATACAGTTAGGAAGTGTAGACAGAAGGCCACAGACAAGAAAAAGTCCAGATACTCCTCTCTGAATCATCAATGCATTTGTAGCAATGCACTGAAATGTCTTTCCCAATCCCGTTTCATCTGCTAAAATGCCATTAATACCATTTCCCAAAGCATCCTAAGCCATTCCATGCTTTCTATTTGGTACCATCACATTACTCCTCCTGTGAAGTGCTTTGATTGTTGAAAAGGTACTGGCTGTCCATTACACTTTGATTCTTTTAGTTGTTATTGAAAATGGATTTTTTTCTTGATTTATTCCTCAGATTACTCGTTATTTGTGTACAGAAATGCTATTGATTTTTGCACATTGATCTTATAATCTGCCACTTTATTGAACTCATTTATAAGCTCTAGAAGCTTTGTTGTAGATTTCTAGGGCTTTTGAGGTATAGGATCATGTCATCTGCAAATAGTGAAATTTTTACTTCTTCCCTTCCTATTTGAATACCTTTTATATCTTTTCTTGTTTAAATGCTCAAGCAAGTATTTCTAACACAAAACAGGCACAGAGACCTAAGTCTGCAGAGAACGTGGGTAAGACATAAGCTGATGAGGAATGCTGCATACAAAATATCCCTAGAATGGAGAAAAAAGAGCAAGACCACACAGCAGAATGGTGGCAGCCATATGATGTAGTCACTCAATCCAGTTACATCAGAGTGATTCCCTAAACTAATTGATCTACTGGATTGACCTACTTTTCTGGATTATCCCTGTGAGCTTGTCCATGTCAGAATAACCTATGGAAAATAAATCAGAGGCAGAAATCCTCACAAAGATGGAAAAAACAAGGTGGCTTAAATGAACATTTGTAAGACTGAAGTGTCCCAGAAATGTATAGTGTAAGGAAAACAGGACACTGAGTGAGGGAGAGAATTTAAACTAATCATAGGTGCTGGACTGAAAATTCTGCACAAAAGCAAACAGAACCAAACGTGATTCTAGGAGAATAAAGAGGGAAAAGGAAGATTTCTCCTTAAGGTGAAATAATTAATAAATAGGTAGAATCTTAAAAATAGCACTGGGGAGGCAAGATGGCATATGTTTAGGAGGGCATTCACTGACTCGCTTTCTGAGGACAGCTGATTGGGGACAGCATTGTGCCCAGGGGTTCTGTGCTGGGAGCACATGGAGCGAGAACCTTGGGAACATCGACCTTGAGGGAGCTGGACAGCAAGGTGGATTGCTTGGGAAAGATACTTGAGTTTATCCCCTGCTTGTGGTGGTTGAAACAGATGGCTGAGTCCCACCCTCAGCGAAAAAGACTGGTTTGAGCTGCGACTCCTCCTGGCAACCCAGTGAGAGGGAACATTCTCCGAGAGTGAGAGGGCTCTGGCGGAGGGTCGAGAGGGGTTTGCTTTCTGTCTATTTGGCTGCCTGGGTCCCCTTATAGCTTTGGGGGCAGATAAGCCAGCTTAAAGCAGTGCCAGGCTGAGAGGAGAGGTGAATTTGCTGAGGAAGCCTGATTTACCCAAAAACCCGGTGATACAAAGGCTTGGCTCTAGAGGGGGCAGAGTCAGACAATTGTATCGTTCTGTACTGACAAGCATCAGAGCTTCACCTCCCCTGGGGAGGCCAGGAAGTGGAAAGTGCTTGATTAGTTTCCACGAGCCAATTTAGGATCCCCTCGGTGAAGGGGGTGATCCAGAAGAGGACTTCTTTTGGGTCCCTTATTTCACCAAAAAAAGAAAAAAAGAGAGAGAGAGGACAGTCACTTTTAAAAAATTAAAAAAGAACTTTTTTTAACCTTAGTTTAATTGCTAAAATCTGCCTCAAAACCTACAGATAGAACCTTGCAGGGCAGTTGATTGATGAACACGAGCAGGCTGAGAGGTTCCACAAGGGCTCAAGAAGGAGGCTGTTCTTTCTTAGCTTTGCTTGACTGCTTCCTTGTGTGGTTGTTTGTTTTTTCTTAGTTTATTTGTTATCTGTTGCTTTTCTTTCCTCTTTCTACCCCCCTTCTTTTTTCTTTTTTTTTAAATTAGGTGCTGCTAGCTTGTCTCTTCTTTGCTGTGCTGCTTCTTCTGTGATTTCCCATTCTCTTTCTATATTGATTTTGTCTCCCAACACTATCTCTTTTCCTTCCTTCATCTTTCTGCTTTCTGCTTTCCGTTGTGATTCTTACGTACCACCCTTTTTAATTAGCCCACAACTTAAGGGTGTCAATTTCTATTCTATCTATTCTGTTTTCTTCTTTTATACTATTATTATTAATTTTTTCCTTTCAGCCCTTTCTTTACTCTTTCTCTCTCTCCTCATCATTCTAACCTTCTAAATCATTACATACATTTTAAAATATTTGGTTTCCCACTCCATTGTAGGTAATGAACCTTTTTTCCTATTACTCTACACTGCTACAGGAGTTAAATATTCATTTTACTAAGTCTTATATGGCCCCTCTGCTAACTTTTTTCAATATTACGATTATCCTTCTTCCTTTCCCACATCTTTCAATTCCTCTGGCACTAATCTTTTGCCTTCAAGGGAATATAGTTAGAAGCAATGAAATAAAATAAGAAGAACAAAGTCTCAAAGAGAAAACTTAACACACACACAAAACTACCAGTGAAATAAAACTCTAGAGCAGAGAGAGAGGTTAATGAACTGAATAAATTCATCAAGATAAAATGATGGCTAGAGGGCAACAAAAACTTACAAACCACACTGAGAAACAGGAAGACATGGACAAGTCCAATGAACAAACTGAAAACCAGGAAGAGAGGCAGAACATTGAACAACTAATCAAAGCTTTGCAAACAAATATCATGAACCAACTTAATGAAGTGAAGGAAGAGATTAAGGATATTAAGAAGACACTGGGAGAACATACTGAAGAAATTGTAAACATACATAAAATGATAACAGATATGATGTTGATAAATGGCACAATCCAAGAAATAAGAAAGATGCTGGATTCACCTAACAGGAGATTTAAACAGGCAGAAGAAAGAATTAGTGATGTGGAAGAAAATACATCTGAAATCAAACAGACAGTAGAAAAGATAGATAAAAAGATAGGAAAAATCCAGCAGGAACTCAGGGATTTAACAGACAACACAAAATGCATAACATACGAATTAAAGGCATCCCAGAAGGAGAAGAGAAGGGAAAGGTAACAGAAGGAGTGTTGAAGGAAATAATGGCTGAAAACTTCCCAACCCTATTGAGAGAGATGGATGTGCAGATCCAGGAAGCACAGCGCACCCCAAACAGTATAAATCCCAAACAGGCAAACTCCAAGACATATACTAGTCAAAATGTCCAATGCTCAAGATGAAGACAAAATACTCAAGGCAGTAAGAGAAAAGAGAACAATCACATACAAGGGAAGCACAACAAGATTAAGGGCTGATTTCTCATCTGAAACCATGGAGGCAAGAAGACCGTGGTATGACATAATTAAAGTACTAAAAGAAAGAAACTTCCAGCCATGAATTCTCTATCCAGCAAAACTGGCATTCAAAAATGATGAAGAGGTCAAAATACTCACAGATAAACAGAAATTAAGAGAGTATGCCAGTAAGAGACGAGCACTTCAAGAAATACCAGAGGAAGTTTTACAAGTTGAAAGGAAAAAACAAAGGAGAGAGAGTTGGAGGGGAGTGTAAAAACAACTAAAAAGACAAGAAAAATAAAAACAACATATGACATACATTAACCCAAAGAAAATATGGCTGATGTAAGAAATACGTTGCGACTAATAACACTGAATGTTAATGGACTAAATTCACCTATCAAGAGACACAGATTGGCAGAATGGATAAGGAAATATGATCCATCTCTATGCTGTCGACAAGAAACCCACCTTCGACCCAGGGATCCAAGGAGGCTGAAAGGGAATGGTGGAAAACGATTTTGCAAGCAAACAATAGCCAAAAAAGGGCAGGAGTAGCTATCCTAATATCAGACAAAATAGTCTTTAACTGCAAAACTATTGTAAGAGATAAAGATGGACACTATATATTAGTAAAAGGGGTAATCTCTCAAGAAGAGAGAACAATCATACACATTTATGCACCTAATTGGGGTGCCTGAAAATACATGAGGCAAACTCTGGAAAAACTAAGTGGAGAATTAAATGCCTTTACAATTATAGTGGGAGACTTTAATCCACCATTATCACCATTAGACAGAACATCTAGACAGAGAATCAATAAAGAAACAAAGACTCTGAACAATACATTAGAGGACCTGGACTTAATAGACATATACAGAACACTACACCTAAATACAGCAGGATAGACCACATCCTAGGCCACAGTACATCTCTGAATGAATTCAGAAGGAATGAGATTATACAAAGTAATTGCTCTGATCACAATGGAATGAAATTGGAAATCACTAAGGTCCAAAGAAACACATTAGGCAAAAAGATATGGAAGTTAAACAACACACTCTTAGAAAAACAGTGGGTCAAGGAGGAAATCTCAAAAGAAATCAGTAAATATCTTGAAACTAATGAAAATGACAACACAACATATCAAAACCTATGGGATGCAGCAAAAGCTGTCCTGAGAGGGAAGGTCATAGACATAAATAAATATATTAAAAAAGAAGAAAGAGCTAAAATTGTAGACCTAACTGCACACTTGGAGGAAATTGAAAAACAACAACAAACTAAACCTAAAGGAAGTAGAAAGAAGGAAATAACAAAGATTAGAGCAGAACTAAATGAAATACAGAAAAAGAAAGCACTAGAAAAAATAAACAAAACCAAAAGCTGGTTCTTTGAGAAGATCAATAAAATTGACAAACCCTCAGCCAGACTAACAAAGAAAAAGAGAGAACAGAAGCAAATACACAAAATAAGGAATGCGAAATGGAATATCACTACTGGCCCCACAGAAATAAACAGTATCATAAGAGGATACTTTGAAAAATTATATGCCAACAAGAATGATAATTTAGAGGAAATAGACAAATTTCTAGACACTCACAAAGAGCCTCCATTGATGAAAGAAGAATTTGATGAACTCAACAGTCCAATTACAATTAAAGAGCCAAACTCAGTCATCAAAAAACTCCCAACTAAGAAAAGCCCAGGACCAGATGGCTTCACAGCTGAATTCTTTGAAACATTCCAGAAAGAGCTATCACCAATCCTGATTAAGCTCTTCCAAAAAATAGAAGTAGAAGGAATATTACCAAACTTATTCTATGATGCCAACATTACCCTAATACCAAAACCAAACAAAGATACCACAAGAAAGGAAAATTACAGACCAATTTCTCTAATGAACTTAGATGCTAAAATCTTCAACAAAATAATTGCTAATCGCATTCAACAGCATATCAAAAGAATTATAAACTATGACCAAGTGGGTTTCGTCTTGCATATGCAAGGATGTTTCAATACAAGAAAATCAATCAATGTAATACACCACATAAACAGATTGAAAGAAAAAAAAAATCACATGATCATCTCTATAGATGCAGAAAAAGTATTCGACAAAATACAGCACTCTTTCCTGATAAAAACACTGCAAAAGATAGGAATAGAAGGAAACTTTCTGAATATGATAAAGGGGATAGATGAAAAACACAAAGCTAACATCATCTTCAATGGTGAAATCCTAAAAGGTTTCCCTCTGAGATCGGGAACAAGACAAGGATGCCCACTCTCATCACTCCTATTTAACATTGTCTTAGAAGTACTTGCTCGAGCACCGAGGCAAGAAAAATATATAAAAGGCATCCAAAATGGAAAAGAAAAAGTAAAAATTTCATTATTTGCAGACGACATGACTTATACGTAGAAAGCCCTGAGAAATCTACAAGAAAGCTGCTAGAACTTATAAAGGAGTTCAGTAATGTCACAGGCTATAAGATCAATGCTCAAAAATCAGTAGCATTTCTGTACACCAATAAGAAGCAATCTGAGGGGGAAATCAAGAAAAAAATATCATTTACAACAGTAACTAAAAGAATCAAATACCTAGGAATAAATTTATCTAAAGATGTAAAGGACTTATATACAGAAAACTACACAACACTGTTAAAGGAAATCAGAGAAGACATAAATAAATGGAAGAATATTCCCTGTTTATGTATAGGACAACTAAACCTCATTAAGATGTCTATCCTACACAAAATAATCTACAGATATAATGCAATCCCAATAAAAATCAACACTTTATTTTTTAAGAAACTGGAAAAACTAACTACGAAATATATTTGGAAAGGTAAGAGGCCTTGAATCACCAAAAACATGCTGAAAAAGAAAAATTAAGTTGGAGGTATCAGTCTACCTGACTTTAAAACATACTGCAAAGCTACGGTGGTCAAAACTGCATGGTATTGGCACAAGGATAGATATACTGACCATTGGAACTGAATTGAGAATTCTGATATAGATCCTCACATATACAGTCATCTGATATTCGACAAGGCCAACAAGCCCACTCATTTGGGAGAGAATGGTCCTTTTAACAAGTGGTGCTTGAAGAACTGGATATCCATATCCTAAAGAATGAGAGAGGAATACCATCTCACTCCTTATACAAAAATCAACTCAAGATGGATCAAAGATCTAAATATAAGAGCCAAAACCATAAAGACCTTATGTTGGGTGAAGCAAGCCAGGCATTGAAGATTGAACAGTAAATCACCTCACTGATTTGAATTGAGGAAAGTGAGCACTCTCTGAGAACCATTATCTGAAAGATAGGTTAACAAGAGAGATAAAGAGAAGAGAAGTTTGCGAGCCATCATCCACATGGATATAATCTATGGTAAAGTGATAGAGTATAGTTGCATATTGAAGGATAGGATAGGTGGGTAATGATATTACAGGGTTTTTTGGTGTAGGGTTGACAGGTGGGTAGATTCAGAAGTGCAGGTTTGAATACCCAGGATACTGGTGGGAGAGATGGGAGAGGGACAAGGTGAACACGGGATTTGTGTGTATGAGGTTCAAAGTGCAGGAGTAGGAATATTCTTTTGGCAATATGACAAGGTAATGTAACTGGTTTAGGGTGTAGGTTGGGGGGGCATTCATGACGGGGTGCATCTGGAGTAGGCTTCTGGGGAGTTTGTGGGTGTTCATCCTGTCATAATGTGTTGTGTTGGGGAGTGGAGACCCACACGGTGAGTGGGAAGGAGATAGACCCCCATCTTTGGGAGGACCGATTCACCCAGAAACAGACAGGTGGGTGTCTCTTAGGAGCAAGAGTTGAAAAGAGAGTTGAAAAGACACTCACCCAGATCCTTTCTTCTTATAAGCGTGGAAGTAGGGGAATCCAGTGATCTTATATTGCATATCTTTATTGCCAGCTCATGCCATGGACTGTTAGCAACCTCTTCATTATTGGAAAGGGAGTCATTAGTACCCCTGAGTCCAGTTAGAGTAGAGAGCCAATTACAAAACTCCCAGAACCACCTCAGACATCCCATGTTTAAGACTGATCCTGAAGAACCACTCTGGGTCCCAAGCTGTATTAGTCAGGGTTCTCTTGAGAAAAAGAAACATGAAGAGATATTTGTCAATAATATGAGATTTTATAAGAGTCTTTCATGCAACCATGGGGTTGCATAAGTCCGGGTTCCGTAGGCAGGCTGCAAACCAGGGGCTCTGATGAAAGTCCAATGAAAGGTCCTTGATGAGTTTCTGGGAGAAGTTGGCTGTCCAACAATGAGCTGGGAAATTCTCTCTGAATGTTGAAATCACTTCCCCTTTTAAGGTATTAAAATGATTGGATAAAAGTGCCACCCATTGATGATGCAATCCACCTGATTGATGTAGATGTAATCAGCCATCCATGCAGTAAACTCACTGGTGATCGAAGTCCATAAATGCTCTTGTATTACAATTAGCCCAGTGCTTGCTGTACCAAACACATGGATACAATTACCTGGCTGAGTTGACACATTAGCCTAACCATCACAGTTATGAAACAAAATGTCTAATTTTTAAAATTTATTATTTCAAAGTTTTATTTTTTTTTGTATTTTGTTGGTTATTTTTAAATTATTTTTTCATTTTATGATTAATTTTATTTGGTCATTTTGTTGGCTTCCTTTTTGGAGAGGTTTAGTTCATATAAGGATCACAACAGTGGCAGGGGAGGATCACTGGTGTGGGCTGTCAGTGATGGGCTATGCATGGGAAGGGGTTCACCTCGAGTATGCCTGTAAGGCATATGAATACGTTCAAGTGTTCATAGGACATTGTCTCATTGGGTAGAGATCCACACAATAACCAAAAGAATATTGAATTCCCATCTTGGGGATTTCTGCTACATTCTCTAATAGGACAGCAAGAATCCCCCTAGTACCGGGGTAGTGCCTAGTGAAGGAAGACAGACCATTATGTCAGGACTTTGATATTGATGTTTGTACTTATGAATCTTTTCCTTGTGAAAATGGAACCTAGCCTAATATTATATATTGCCTCAGAATTACCTCCTGAAAGCCTCCTTGTTGATAAAATATGACCTCACTCTAAGCCAAACTAAGCATATAAATGTACTACCTTTCCCCCTTACATGAAACATGACTCCCAGGGATGAGCCTCCTTGGGACTGTGGGATTATTACCAAGCACCAACAAGCAATTCATCTGGAAAAAGACTTTTACCAAAAAGGGGAAATGGTAATTATAACTGAAATTTTATAGTTAGAGATTTCAAAGTGAGTTGGGAGTTCATTCCAAAGGTTACACATTTGCAAGTTTCAGCAGGATCACATTGACTGCCACAGCAACCAGCAGCTCAAATAACAGGGCTCCTGAGGACTCTTGAGACATCCAGAACTATAAGCAGGCAGACAGTTCAGGAACTCAACACCCTGTCAGTTGGCCTTATTTTAGAATTTATGCTCCACAGTGTAATAGAGTTAGAATCATTTATAGGTTCTCTACACATAGCTTTTCTGCCCCTTTTATTTGAATCTATAATTAGCACTATACTTGATAAATATAGTTCCCAGGGATTTAAATCTTTGTTCCATCCATGTTCCAGTTGAGCCCTGAATTTCAGGAGTTAGAAAACCTACTCTCCAGCAGTTTCTCAGACTCACCCAGGACAACTATCAAGGAGATAATGATGGCTATTGCCCATTCCAAGGAACAGAGAGTGTCTGCAACTGCAAGCAAGATAGTTCCATCTATCTGCCCCATGAGATTTAAGCACCCTCTCAATGAGAAGCAGAATGGTCATCACTATCCCCAAATCCTCAAGACTGGGCAAGGAACAATGGAATAAAGTAGACTTATTTTTATTATACTATAGACTTATTATTTTTCTAGCAATAGAAGAACTCTTATTATTGATATAAAGGCAGTGGCCACCAGAAGTTCTGAGGAATGGGGCATTTGGAGTTGTTCTGCATGACATTGCAGTGATGTATATAGACCATTGTACATTTTGTCATAGACTTCAAAATTGTGCTGGATAAAGTGTATACTATAATGAAAACTTTAGTCCATGTTTGGTAACCATGCTTCATTATGTGTTCATCGATTACAACAAATGTACCATACTAACAGTTAATGTGGGAAATTGTGGGAGGGGGAAGAGATTAGGGCAAATGGGAATCCCTTATATTTTTTATGTAACATTTATGTAATCTAAAGCTTCTTTAGAAATAAAAAGCTAACGCTTTTGTGTTTCAAATGACTTTGTCCAGAAAGTCATAAGGCAGCCTACTCAATGGGAGATAATATTTGGAAATTAAACATCCCATACTGTTTTTTTTTAAAGATTTATTTATTTACTTTTTATCCATTTTAAACCCAATCCCCGTTTTTGTCATTTTTTTGTGTCCGTTCATTGGGCAATTCTCTGTGTCTGTTTCCTGCCCTCTCCTCTTGTCCTTCTTCTCCTGTCTTCACTGGGATTTGATCCTGGGAATCTTCAATGTGGGAGAAAGGTATTCTGTCATCGGCACCACCCCAGTTCCTGGTTTTATGGCACATCTTGTCTGGGCCCCCCTTGCATCTCTCTCCTGTTACATCATCTTGCTGCATTTTTCAGCGGGGCCTGGGAGCTCACCCCTCGTGGAGCCTGATGACTCACTTCTCATGGGGCCTAGGGGCTCACCTGCTCATGGGGCCTGAGGGATCACCTGCTCATGGGTCCTGGTGGTGCACCTGCAAACCTTCTATATTTTTCTTTATTTTACCAGGAGATCCTGGGGATCAAACTCAGGTCCCTCCACATGGGAAATGGATGCCCAACCATTTGAGCCACATCTGCCCCCCTATATTGGTTTTGTAAGAAAGTTATATAAAGAGATCATACAACTCAATGATTAAAAGACAAGTAACCAATAATGTGGGAAAATGTGGGAGATGTGGAGATTGGGGCTTATGGTAATCCCCTATATATTCTCTATAACATTTATGTAATCAAAGTGTCTCTAAAAAATATAAAAAAGTGGGAAAAAACTATCCTATGAACTGAACACATATCTTTATTACATGGTCATACGTGGCTTCATGGCAGGCTAGGTAATGCAGTCTTCTATGCAGTCTTTGTTTTGGACAGCCATGTACCCAATGAGGATTGTATTACAGAAAAAGAACACAAGAACAGACACTGGGGGACAATTTCAGTGTTTTCCACAAATGATCGTTTTTTGTGAGATGCATATTTTCTTTTTACCCACTTATTGAAGTTAAATCCTCTGGAGAGGAAAATATAATACAGAATTCCTTGTACAATATTTGAGGCTTTTTAAATGTATATCTGAATCAGTTTAGTAATTGCAAACATGTCCAATACAAAATTCATGAGAAAACTTATTTTGAAAAATTAAAAAAAAAAGACAAGCAACCCAAATTAAAATGGGCAAAAGAACTGATTAGACATTTTTTCAAAGAAGAAATATAAGTACGAAAAAGCACAAGGAAAATATTCAACTTTACCAGCTATTAGGGAAATGCAGATGATAACTATCCTGAGTTATCATTTCACAACTTACAGAATACCATTATTAAAATATTACTAGAAGGAAAGGTTAAAACTGTAACATGGGAATGTATCAGGTAATAAAACCTCATGTAAAACATGAACATGGGTGCAATTGCATATATAAGACAGTTTTTACAAAATATAAATAAAAATATCCTGGAAAGAAGGAAATAGAATAATAGCAATATACATCAGGTGAGGCATAGGGAGATTGCGAATTGATGTGTTAGTTTGTTTTTTATTTATTATTATTATTGGAACCATGAAAGTGCTCTGGGAGTGGTTGGGGTGGTCAGTATACAAACATGTGATTACACCAAATACCATTGATTGCACTCTTTGGATGGATTTATGTTTTATTATTATGTATCAATAAAATTGAAAAAAAATTGAACTATTTACAGTATCAGGTTTTAATGAAAGTATAAGGAAAAAGTAACATATATTCCCAGTGGGAATGAATATTGTTATAAACTTTTGAAATGTGTCAAATACTTTTTATTAAAGTTTGAACAAAACTATCAAAAAAAAAAAGGAAATTTCAAATGCTGAAGAGGATGTGGAGAAATAGGACCACTCCTTCATTTTTGGTGGGAATGTAGAATGGTGCAGCCTCTGGGGAAAGCAGGGTGATGCTTCCTCAGGAAGCTAAAAATAGAACTGCCTTATGATCCAGCAATCCCAATACTAGTAATATATACTGAAGAACTGAAAGGAAAGACTGGAACATACATTTGCACACCAATATTCATAATAGCATTATTCACAATTGTTAAAAGATGGAAATAACCTAAGTGCCCTGTATTATTCAGCCAAAGGGGTGCTGATGCAAAGAACCAGGAATCTGTTGACTTTTATAAAGTGTATTTATTTGCAGTAAAAGTATACAGTTACAAGGCCCTGAAAAGTCCAACTAAAGGATGTTTTCTCTCCAAAGTCAGTTGCCACGTGTTGAAACCAGATGGTCATTGATCTCTGCGGTCTCTCCTCCTTGGCTTCCTCTTTCTCTTAAAGCCCGGTGGGCCCATCTTCTTCCCAATCTCAGTTGTAGGCTGGCATAAGGTTTGTCTCTCAGGGCTTCCTATATTAGTCTCTACTCTCTTCCCAAGGCCAACTGCAAACTATCAGTGTCACTCTTCCAGTGTCTTCTTGAATGAGTGTCCATTTATCTTGGCCCAACAATTTGGTAAGGACAAACCCTGAATTATAACTTATTGACATAGTCTAATCAGAAACCCTAAATTGATTTTATCAATTACACTTAATCAAAGCCTCCTCACTGAATTTAATACAAGGGGTATCACACCCAGAGGAATAGATTAGATTACAAATATAATACTTCTCTTTTTGAGATTATGAATATATACATATATATATATAATATATATATATATATATATGTGTGTGTGTGTGATGGAATACTATTCAGCTGTTAGAAGTAATGAACTGAGGAAACACATGACAAAATGGATGAACCGTGAGGATATTATGTTGAGTGAAATAAACCATAAACAAAAAGGACAAATATTGTGTGGTCTCACTGATATGAACTAAATACAATAAATAAACTTAACTAAATAGAATAAGTCAAATTATAGAGCACAGTTTAGTAGGAGAAAGAATGTGTGTTGAAAAGAGTAACTGATACTGAATGTATGTAGAATGTTTAATAAGCAGATTGTGGAGTTCTGGAGAAATAGCACTGAAGGAGGTAGATAGAGTCTTACACTTTCATCAAAAAAAAAATCAGAAAGAAGGCAGAAATCTATCTAAAGGAGCTGCTTTGGATATATATAGAATGAAAGGGAAGGTGCTCTGAGTCACCTAGGAAGGTACTGGAATGATAAAGAAGCCAAAGGAAACCCTGTGTTGCTTGCCTCTGTAGCTGGAAAACATATACCCTGACCTCAGGGCAAATAGCCTAGGTGTGACCCGTGGCTTATGGCTCCAGAGTGTTAGGGGACATTCCATGGGAGGAAGAGGGGTCTGGAATGGTGGAGAGTGGTTTCTTTGCCA
The DNA here is from genome assembly GCA_029593785.1 of Cabassous unicinctus. Lineage (NCBI taxonomy): Eukaryota > Metazoa > Chordata > Mammalia > Cingulata > Chlamyphoridae > Cabassous > Cabassous unicinctus. The sequence goes on along the minus strand of JAQZBX010023546.1, from coordinate 12,117 downwards.
TGAGTTTGGTCAGATAAGGTCCCTTTGAAACTTGGAAGGGACCTTGACCAGATGGGGAGAGAAGAGGGAAGATCTCCTCAGGCAGGCTGGCATGCCCAGCCACCTGGGTAGAGAGAGGAATTAGATAAGAGAGGGGGTGGGGACAGACAGGTGACTAATCAGCAGAACTGTGGGAAACTGCTAGGAATCTAATTTTCCAGAGGGAATAGGCATGGATAATTTTCCAAAAGGCTAACTGACCTAAAAAGATAGTTTAGCACAGTGGAAGAATTCCTGCCTTGCATATATGAGGTCCCTGATTTGATTCCCAGCTCTTTTTAGAGAAGTGATAAACTGGATTATCAGGCATCCAGCTGATACATTATGACAGGGAAAATACAGACATTCTTTTTGTATTAGCTTTTCTTGGTTCTCTATTTTTAAAAAAGTGGGGGATCCTTTTTTAATTTACTTATTTTACTTGATAAAACCGAATTCAAAAGGTGCAGAGGGCAGGGTGCAGAGTGACTGATTGATGAAAACCAGCAGTCTGAGAAGCTCCTTAGGGGCCTAAGAGGAAAGGTTGTGTTTCCTTGTGTTTTTGTTTTTCTTTCTTCCTTTTTTTTAATTAGTTGCTGCAATCTTGTTGCTTGTTTGTTGTGTTTCCCCTTTCCTTGTTTCCTTCTTTTTCTTTTACTGATTTTTCCTATCAATGCTATTTGTTTTCATTGCTTCATTTTTTCTATCTTCTGTTTTCTGTAGCTGTTCTTTCATTCCACCTCTTTTTATTTGGTCTTTAATTTTTCTTGTTTTTCTTTCTTTTTCTTTTTTTCTCTGTTCTCTTTCCTTTTTATTTTTTCCTTCTTCTTTTATCTTTTCCTCTCTTCTCATAATTCTGGCCTTTTAATTCATTCTATATATTTTTCTTTTTTTTGATTCTCATTTAATTGTTTCTATTCCATGTTTTTATTCTCATTCCTCTGTACTTCTTACTTGGGTCAACTAATCATTTTCCTAAGTCTTATATGGTTCCTCTTCTACCTTTCACTATGGTTATTACTATTATTCTTTCTCACTTCTTATTTCTTTCCTTTTCTCTGATCCTAATTTTTTCCAAGAAAACATAAACAATAGCATGGAAAAAGAATAAGAGGAACAAAGTGTCAAATTGAAGTCTTAACACACACATAAAAACAATACAAAATAAAACCCTTGAGTTGAAAGAAAAAAAAATCAACTGAATAAACCCCTCAAGTTATATAAATGCTTAGACACCAACAAAAATTACAAGCAATGCTAAGAAACAGGAAAACATGGCCCAGTCCAACAAACAAACTGAAAAACAGGAGGAGATGCAAAAAAATGGAACAAGTAATCAGAGATGTCTAAACAAATATTGTAGAGGACTTCCCAGAAAATGGTGTCATTGTACATTGGCACTGTCCAGCTCTTTCACAAAAAAAGTCAGAGAAGGGACAAAATCCTACCCAAGTGAGCCGTTTTGGAAATCCACAGAGCAGGAGGCTTCATTGTATTTATCTGGAGGGAGCGGGACAAAATGATAAAGAGCCCAAAAGAAAACCAAAACACGGACAACAGCAAGGATGTAGAATAAGTAGAAACACTTATCAAAAATTAACCTTACCATGACAAAAGAAACAATAAAACACAACCCTAAAGTAGAAAGAGAAATTAAACAACCAAATAAGTCCATAAAGATAAACGCATGCACAGACACCAACAAAAAATTACAAGCCATCCTGAGAAAGAGAAAGACATAGCCCAATGTATTGAGCAAACTACAAAAACAGGAGGAGATGCAGAATATGGAAAACTAATCAAGGATGGCAGAACAAATATCATGAATCACCTTAGTGAGGTGAAGGAAGATATAAAGCATAATAAAAAGAAACTGGGGGAACATACTGAAAAAATGTAAGCAAACATTAAAAGATGATGGAGCTGATGGTGATGAATGGTACAATGCAAGGAATAAAACAAATAGCATGAATGAATTTAATGGTGTGAAAGAAAAGGTTTAGGATATTAAGAAGACACTGGGAGAACATACCAAAGAAATTGTAAGCATACAGAAAAGATAACAGATATGATAGCAATGAACAACATAATGCAAGAAATCAAAAATATAATGGAAGCACATAACAGGAGATTTGAACAGGCAGAGGAAAGAGTGAATGATGTAGAAGACATTACAACTGAAATCAGACAGATAGTGGAACAGATAGACAAAAAGATAGAAAAAATCCATCAGGAACTTAGGGATTTGAATGATAACATAAGACAGACAAACATACACATTACAGGCATCCCAGAGGGAGAAGAGAAGTGAAAGGAAACAGAAGGACAGTTGAAAGAAATAATGACTGAAAATTACATAACCCTCTTGAGGGACAAGGACATACATGTCTAGGAAGTGCAGCACATGCCCAACATATATCCTCAGAGATCTACTCTAAGACATATATTTGTCAAATTGTCTAATGCTCAAGACAAAGAGAGAATACTGAAAGCAGCAAGAGAAAAGAGATCCACTACATACAAGGGAAGTTAGGTAAAATTAAGTGCTGATTTCTCATCTGAAACCATGGAGGCAAGAAGGCAGTGTTATGACATAGTTAAGGTGAAAAAAAAAAAACAAACAAGAAAACCCTCCAGCCAAGAATGCTCTATCCAGCAATGCTGGCATTCAAAAAATGAGGGATAGATCAAAATATTCACAGATAAACAGAAATTAAGAGGGTTTGTAAATAATAAACCTGTACTTCAGTAAATACTAAAAGGAATTCTGCAGGTTGAAAGTAAATAAACAGGATAAAGATATTTGGAGGAGATTTTAACAACAACTAAATGGTAAAAAAAGAAATAAAAACAAAATATGGTGCACATAAACCTAAAGAAAATGTTGCTAATGTACATAATTCCTTTACAGTAATATCGTGAATGTTAATGGAATAAACTCTTCAGTAAAGAGACACAGATTGGCAGAATGGATAAGGAAATATGACCCATCTATATGCTGATTACAAGAAAACCACATTAGATACAGGGATGCAAGGAGGCTGAAAGTGAATGGGTGGAAAATAATTTTACATGAAAACAATAATCAAAAAAAGGCAGGAATAGCTGTACTAATATCAGACAAAATATACTTTAAATGTAAAACTTTTGTAAGAGACAAAGAATGGCATGATATGTTAATGAAAGGGGTAAACTATCAAGAAGGAAGCATAAGCATAAACATCTATGCACTAAACCAGGCCACCTCAAAATACATGATGCAAACATTGGAAAAACTAAGTGGAGAAGTAGATGCCTCTACAATTACAGTGGGGGACATTAATACACCATTATCACCATTAGACAGAACATCCCAACAGAGGATCAATAAAGAAACAGAGAACTTGAATAATACATTAGAGCTTCTGGATCTGATAGACATATACAGAATATTACTCCCAAATACAGTGGGCTATACATTCTTCTCAAGTGCACATGGATCATTCTCCAGGATAGAACTCATGCTAAGCCACAGAACAACTGTTAGTGAATTTATAAAGATTGAAATTATACAAAATAATTTCTCTGATGATAATGGAATAAAGCTGGAAATTAGAAAGGGTCAGAGAACCAGATTAAATATGAAGACATGGAAGTTAATCAACATATACTTAGACAAACTGTGTCAAGGTGGAACTTACAAAAGAAATCAGTAACTACCTTGAAACAAATGAAAATGACAACACAATGTATCAAAACCTATGGGATGCAGCCAAAGCTGTACTAAGAAGGAAATTCATAGCCATAAATGCCTATCTCAAAAAAGAAGAAAGAGCTAAAATCAAAGACCTGAGGAATTAGAAAAAGAATAATGAACTAACCCTAAAACAAGTAGAAAGAAGAAAATTTAAAAAAAGTAGAGCAGTGTCAAATGAAATTGAAAATAAGAAATCAAAAGCTGGTTTTGTGAGAAAATGAATAACTTTGAAAAACCGTTTGCTAGACTAATAAAGAAATAAAGAGAGAAGATGCAAATACATAAAATAAGAAATGAGGCAGGAGATATTACATAAGATGCAAATACATAAAATAAGAAATGAGGACAGATAATTAGTGTCCCCACAGAAATAAAGGGCATCATATGAGGATATTTTCAAAAATTGTATGCCAAAAAGATGTATAATTTAGTGGAAATGGACAAATTCCTAGAAACACACAAACAGCCTACATTGAGTAAAGAAGAAATTGATGAACTCAGCAGACCAGTCACAAGTAATGAGATACAATTAGTCATCATAAATCTCCTGACTAAGGAAAGCCCAGGATCTAGACTTCTTCACATGTGAATTCTTCCAAATATTCCAGAAAGTACTAACACAAGTTCTGCTTAAACTCTTCCAAAAAATAGAGTGAGGAGAAGATTGCCTAATTCATTCTATGATGCCAACATCATGCTAATACCAAAGCCAAGGATGCCGCAAGAAATGAAAACTATAGATCAATCTCTATAGTGAAACTAGATGCTAAAATCCTAAACAAAATATTTGCTAATCATATTCAACAACACATCAAATGAATTATACACCATGAGCAAGTGGATTTCATCCTTCGTATGCAAGGATGGTTCAAACCAAAGAAAATCAATCAATGTAATACAATGTAATAGACCCCATAAACAGATCTAAAGAAAAAAAAAGTCATGATTATCTCTATAGATGCAGAAAGATAATTCAACAAAATACAGCTGACTTTCACCTCTGTCACTTTACACTGTGTTAGAAATAATTGCTCATGCTCTTCTCTTACACAAGAGAAAGTTATAAAAGGCATCCAAATCATAAAGGAAGAAGTAAAATTTTCTTTACTTGCAGATGACATAATTCTATACATAGAAAATCCTGAGAAATTGAAAACAAAGCTTCCAGAGCTTATAAGTGAGACCAGTAAACTAACAGGTTATAAGATCAATGTGCCAAAATACTAGCATTTCTGTACACCAATAATGAGGAAACTGAGGAGGACATCAAGAAAAAAAATCTTATTTATAATAGCAACTAAAAGAATCAAATACTTGGGATAAATTTAACTAAAGATGTAAATGACTTGTATGCAGCAAACTACACAACACATTTAAGGAAATCAAAGAAGACCTAAATAAATTGAAGAATATTCCCCGTTCATGGGTAGGAAGACTAAACATCATTAAGATATCTATCCTTCCCAAACTTATTAACAGATTTAACACAATCCCAATAAAAATTTCCCCAGCATTTTTTACTAAATTGAGAAAGCTAACTTTGAAATTTGTTTGGAATGGCAAGGGGCTCCGAATAGCCATAAACAAATTGAAAAAGAAAAATGAATTTGGAGCAATCAAAATACCTGGCTTTAAAACATAATACAAAGCAACAGTGGTCCAAACTGCATGGTGTTGGCAGAAAGTTAGACATACTGATGAATGAAATGAAATTGAGAGTTCTGATATAAATCCTGACATATACAGTCAACTGATATTTGACACAGCCACCAAGCCAATTCAACTAGGAAAGAATGGCCTTTTAAAAAAATGATACTTGGAGAACTGGATGTCCATATCCAAAAGAATGAATGAGGAACACCATCTAAAATTTTACTCAAAAATTATCTCAAAATGGATCAAATATCAAAATATAAGGGCAAGACCATAAAGATATTGGAAGAATATTTAGAGAAGCATCTAGAAGATAATTTATTATGAAATTTTATTATTGGGTTGTACTGTCCAAGAAACTAGGGGGTGGTTTGGGGAAAGAAGCAGGTGATCTATGGGGATTTGTGTGTATGTGGTTGAAACTACAATGTTGGGAATGTTCTTTTGGCAAATATGGCAGTGGAGGGCTGCTGGTTTAAGGTATTTGATGTGGGGGCATGCAGAACAGTGTAAACATGGGGCAGGATTCTAGGGAGGGTGTAGTGTTCATTTTGTCATAGTGTGTTGTATCAGTGGGTAGAAATCCACATAGTTAGTGGGAAGGTGTTGGACTCCCATCCTGGGGAATCCTGCTATCATATCAAATAGAAAGGCAGGAGACTCTGAAGAGCATAGACAGTGCCTAATAGGGGAAAACAGGTCAGTATGTCAAGCCCTCAATGTTTTTGTAAATAACTAAGAATCATATCCTTCATTGAGTTAATTTTAGTGGTTACCGTGAGTGCCAAGGAGAAGGGGAAGGATGAATAGAATAGATGGAATATGGGGCATTTTTTGGGGGTGATGGAATTGTTCTACATGATCTTCCAATGATGAACACAAAACATGCTAAATTTCAACAAAATCCATTAATGTGAATTGTCCAAAATGTAAACCATAATGTAAATCATGGACCACGGTTAGTAGCGATGTTTCAATGTTTGTACATCAATTATAACAAATGAACTATTCACATATAAAATGTTATTAATAGGGGAAAGGGGAAAAGGGAAAGGATGTTGGGTATATGTGAATCACCTATATTCTGTACATGATTTTTCTGTAACTTAAATCTTCTTTGAATACAAAATGAAAAAAAAAATAAGACACTGTACATACAAGACAACAGATCTTACAGTGATGAAAGATACAATGTCTGTTTTTAAAACTTTTATTTTTTAATATTTCAAACATTTTTGATTTTTTTAAAAATTGTATTTCATTTATTATTTGTAAAACTATCATTATATCATTTTCTATTAATTGTATTTAGTTATTTTTTTGGCTTCAATTAGGAAGAAATTTTGGATCACAAAAGGGTTACAACTAGAGCAAGGGAGGGTCATTGGTGTGGGGTGTCAGAGCTGGGGGACGCATGGGAGTAATTTCACCTGGTGCATAACTATAAGTCATGTGAATGTGTTCAAGTGTTCATGGGGTATTGTAACAGTGGGTGGAGATTCACGTAATAACCAAAAGAATATTAAATTCACATCCTGGGGAGCTCTTCCATGTTCTCTAATGGGACAGCAAGAATTCCCCAAGTACAGGGGCAGTAACTAGTAAAGGAAGATGGACCATTGTTGGGCCCTTAATAGTGATAAGTGTACTTAGGAAACTTTACTTTAGAAATTCTGTTACCTCCTGAGAGCTTCCTTGTTGATCAAATATGGCCTCTCTCTATGCCAAACACAGATTATAAATACATTCCCTTCCCCCAGCATGGGACATGACTCCTGGAGATGAGCCTCTCTGGCACTGAGGGATTACTACCAAGCACAAACCAGCAATGCAACTGGAAAAAGAACTTGACCAAAAGGAGAAAGGGTAAAGACAAATGAGTTTATATGGTTAAGAGACTTCAAAGTGAGTTGGGAGGTCATTCCAGAGGTTACGCTTATGCATGTCTCATCAGGATCTCATTGACTAGCAAAGAAAATATTGCCTCAAATAGCAGGGCTACTGAGAGCTCTGGAGACACCCAGACACTATAGGCAGGGCAGACAGCTCAGGAGGGCCCTACTTTGGAATTTATGCTCTTCAGTGCGACAGAGTTGGACTCATTTGTGGATTCCCTACACATGACTCTTCTGCCCTTTCTATTTGAACCTATAGTTAGTACTGGAGTGGATAGGTATATGTCCACAAGACTTAAATCTTTGTGCTTTCTATGTGCTGGTTGGTCCCTGAATCTCAAAAGCATTGCAACAGCTACTCTCCAGTTCATTGCCCTCACCCAGGACAACTGACAAGGAGATGATGATGAACAATAATCATCATAAGGAACAGAGAAAGTCTGCAACTGCCTAGCAAGATTTTCCCATCCATCCCCCCCATGGGATCTAGACCTCTTTCCAATTAGAGTCAAAGTGGGCATCACCATTCCAGAATCCTCAGGATTGGAGAATGAATGATGGACCTGAATAGACTTACTGGTATTCTACTGTAGACTTATTTGATTCTTTCAATGAAAGAACTGTTATAGTTTATGTGGAACAGTGGCCTGTGGAGGTTCTGAGGGGAGGAAGAGGGAAAACCAAGTGTAATATGGGGGCATTTTTAGGACTTGGGATTTGTCCTGAATGCTATTGCAATGACAGATACAGGCCATTATATATCTTTTCATAAATTGCAAAATTCTGAGGGATAGAATGTAAACTACATTTAACGTATAATCCACACTCCAAAATGTGTTCATCAATTTTAACAAATGTACCACAATAATGAATGATGTTGTTAATGTGAGAAAATATACAAGGGGTAGGAAGCAGGGCATATAGGAATCCCCCATACTTTTTATGTTATATTTATGTAATCTATGAGTCTTTTTAAAAAATAAAAAAGTATATTTAAAAAAATTAAGTAGGTAATCAATAAAAAAGGAAGATTGTATAAATATATGGAAATATATAGTGATGATGGTAGCACATTACAGTGAGTATAAATAACACTCCTGATTTATACATGCAATTGTGGGTGAAAGATGTAGTCTAGGGAGGTTAATGTTAATTGAAAGAAAGCTAGAGGATAATCTAGGGACCACATAACATTGATTCTGGGGGTAGATGCGAATTATGATTAATAATATAAACACAAGAATTTCATCTATTTCAAGGTGTTAAGAATATGGTGTTACAAAAGAAAAATACAACTAATGTGACTTATGGACAAAGGTAATGGTAATATTTTAATATTTTTTAGCAAATGCAAGAAGGTATTATATCAACAAATAACACCCATATGCTAGAATCACAATGCACATGGGATTCCCCTGTATTTTTATGTAACATTTATGTAATCTAAGTATGTCTTAAAAAAATGAAAACGTATATTAAAGAAAAAAACACCCACATGCAAATGGAGCCTGGTCCAGGGGGAAAATACACCTCAAAATGTAGAGTTTTAAAACAATTATTTACTTTGCTTATGATTCTTCCTTTTTAGTACAAGAATCCACTTTCAAGTTGGGTGACTCAAGTGGCTAAGAAGTTGATCTTGGCTGTCAGCTGGGAGCTCAGCTTGCAATAAGTACTAAGGAGTCTCCATTTCTTCCCTCGGGCTGCTTGGACTTTGTCACAACATGGTGGTTATGTAACTGTCTAATAAGTGTACTGTGAAGACATCTTCATTCAGGAGAGGGAACACTGGAGGCAATTAGTCACTGATCCTTAGCAATTCTAAAATCCTGCTTGGTAGTTTTTTTCCATTTCCTTGGATAAGACTCAGTAATACCCTCTTGGACTTGATCTCTATGAACATTGCCTTTACCTTCTTAGTCACTCTTGCTAACTAGAAGATAAACTCTATTTTCAGCTGAGTAGACATCCCAATCTGTTTATTCCCAAATCAAATCTGATGATGCAAGCATTGTGGGTGTTCTTGAAAGCTTATTTGGGTTCACATCATTAGACAAAAGTAGGAATTAAGAACTTCCCTGAGATAATCCTTCCTTGCCATTGGATACATGCAAAGCTGCTCTACTATAATACCTTAAACGTTCTTTTGAGCTCAATTTTTTTGTGAGAATCTACAAACTCTTCCTTCAAGATTTAAGGAAGGTCTTTTACTGTTGTAACATTTTATAAGGATCTATCTGAAATTGTTGAGAGGCATTAAGACAGGATTTTGCTTTCTCATCTAGTATTTGATATAATCCTTTCTCAAAGTGAGACTGTTTTGTAGGGAGAAACAGCTTTATTTTTGTACCCAGAAACTCCTGGCTCCTTCACACACATACACATACACACACATATAATCTTTCCTTTCATCTTTAAACATAATTGATGAAATGAAAAATCAGGTGGCATTTTCAGTATTCTGTCTGGAAATCTGCTTAGCTAGGTCATTGACTTCTTTACCAACAGTATCCTCATTTCCTTTTGGTTTGTTTCTGCTAACAGTCTTAACAGACCCTTATACATTCTACCATGCACCTGGTCCTAATGTAAATTTCACATGTTATTGGTATTAATTATGACTCTACACCTGTTGCAGAACCTAAATATGCTCTAGCTACTATTCATGCACAGCAAGCCACTCTAATACTTAGTGACTTAAAACAGCAATAATCATTTATTTTGTTCAAGAATCATCATTTTGGACAGGGCTTAATATCTGCTGCTCACTTCTGTATTTCAGGGTATCCATTGGGGTAGTTCACCTGGGGGTTGGTGGATCCATCTTCAAGATGGTTCTTAAACAAGGCAGTTATGAGCTGTTGTCTGGGGACTTTAGTTTCTCACCATGTAGGCCTCTCCAGAAACTAGTTAGGCTTACTCATAGCATGGTGGCTTGGTTCTGGAGTAATTCAGTCATTAGAACAAAGAGGAAATGCATGGACTTTTATGAACTAGTCTTGGAAATAACATAAGAGCACTTTTATTATACTACAATGGACAAAGATGTCAAAAAGGCCTATCTACCCAGGTTCATTGGGAAGTGACATGGACTCCCAATATCAATAAAGAGTGGCAAGGTTTTAGTGGAGATTGTGGGCTGGTGCTATCTTGCAGTAATCTTTGGAAAATAAAATCTCTTACAGATACCTTTGTTATAATGTTCTTTAAGTAATAGGAATTATTATTTCAATTAACTCTCAAAACTCCCTAATACAACCCTTGAATGATATGTAGGGACTCTAAATAAGCAAGGGTAGCCATTCTTTGCAATTAAGCTGCATGAAATGTATATCTGATATAAATAAGCATGATTTTACTATATTGTAAAGTTTGTGATTTCATGAAGTAATCTATGCTTTTGAATTTTTCATAAATAATTATATATTTATCACTCAAATATATTTACATAAACATTTTTCAAATTATGAGTGGCTCAGTCATATAAACACCCATGACTGGGACTGGACTGTATGGTTACTTCCTATGCTGTATTCATTTAGATTGAATTGTGATTGAAACTCTTTTTTTGTGATGTCATACATTCATATATATTTTCTCTAGTTTTACTCCTATTTAATTCATTTAATTTAGTGAAGAGATGTCTGATGTCAACTTCTATTCTAGCATTACACCTTAAAAGATGAAAAATGCAACTCTCTGACATCATATTGGGAGTAAAACCCCTTATTTGTTTAAATTGTGGAGGGTCATTTTCGTTTCTTTTTTATAATTCTTGCAGAGCAGATATGATATTTTGAGTTAATATGAGCAGTTGAATGAACGAGATGTGGTATTTCACACATTGTTCAAATTCAGATATCAAGTATTTTTGGCAAGACATTATTTTAATCGCATTTTCTTTATTTCTAAACTCAGATCTCCTACGGAACAAAATATGTATGTCTTTCTGTCACTGAATTATAAATAAAATAGAACAAAGTCACATAATTTTTATATCACTGATTATAAGAGTTTTCAGAGGATATCTCATCCTTAAGAACAGCAGATCTTATACTTGCTCCTGTAAGGATTTCTTTGTAATCAGTTTTATTTGTTTTCATCTGCATAAAAATTAAGGGCAAGTCAATATTTATTAATTTTAACATTTGAAAAAGTTACTTGGCAGCGTTTGCTCTTAATTACAATTATCAGTAAACCTATCCAATGTTACCTAAGTGGCTAATTTCATCATGTGTAAATTCTTCTTTAATTTGTGTTATTTTGTTCCTTTCATATGTGATATGCATCTTTTCATAATAATTAAAATTTATATGGTCAAATCTGCTTAGCTTTTACTTACCAAATTTTTAAAATCTCACATAGACACAGAAAGCCTTCCCAACAAATATTTTGAAAAATATTTCCTGCTGTTTCCTTATATATTTTACATACAATGTTCACATGGATTATTTTTTCGTTCAAATTATATCTTAGTTATTTGAAGTAAAGATCTACATTGATTTTTCAGATTTATTATGTAATTATTGAATAATCTATCCAATCATCATTAATAATAGTCATCATATATCAAAGAATACAAATTATATGGTTGCTCTGTAATCTATTGTGTGCTTGTATCTCAATCATTAATTCTTATTGCTAAGGTCCTAAGTTCGAATAAAAAATACAATCACAAGGTATAACAAGAAAAAATATAATTTCTTATTTATTTACCAAACATAAAATGAAAACTTATAGGAAGACAATGCAGGCATATTGGCAAAGTGAGAGCAACAGAATTTGATAAATCTCAATTGACTAATATAAATAGGA